>JAVQJL010010863.1:0-18033 GCA_036024295.1 Nannoperca obscura | reverse complement strand
TTAGTAACTGTAATTTAATTACATATTTTTCTTAGGAACTGTAACGGATTACAATTACATTTATTTTGTAATTTAATTACGTAACGCCGTTACATGTAACTAGTTACTCCCCAACACTGGGTCCACATAGTTCACCCAGGAATTAAAGAGAGACTGTAGGAGAAAGGAACAAAAATTCACAAAAAAAATTCTGGAAAGACACAATTAAAGAATATCAAAAGGCAGTTAAAGATGCAAGTAAATGCAAAAATGTCCAATACATTTTTATAAATAGAAGAAATACGGTAACTGATAGTTGGGCCCAGTATTTTATTGATTATGAATAGCTTCTTAGCGAAAGGCATTTTGCCAGCCATTTTTAGACACTGTGATCCAACCTTTTTTTTTTAAAAACCTAGAGAAGTTTCAGTCCGGTTTTAGAGCTTTAACGTAGCACTGAAACTGCCTTCCTCAGGTAACAATTGCTGCTTTTGACACAGTATATGCCATTTTAATTGAGGACACTGCACTTAGTTGGTTTTATTCTTACCTTATAGAAAGGACCTACCCAGTCACCATAGGTAATTACTCATCTTCTTCATCTCATATTACCCGTGGTGTAAATCTCTTTTGCTACGTAGACGACAAACAGATATACCTTCCCCTGACACCCAGTGACCCCAATAGCCTAGCTTCTGTTTTAGATTGTCTTAATGATGTTAAATGTTGTAAATCCAAAATCTTATTGAGCACTCCCAAAACCCTATAAGTCTCATTGAAAGTGGCCTTGCTCCATTATTGGCTAATGTGAAGCCTGCTGGCAGAAATTTGGGAGAACTATTTAAGTCAGAACTTAGCTTTGTGCTATAGATCAAATAGCCAGTTCTGCTTCCATCAAATAAGAACTATCACCAGAATCAAACCAATGCGTGTTCACACTGAATGCATGAATTACATTTTCCAGGTGATTTTCTACAGACTTGACATCTGTAACTCCTTTCTGGCATGAACTTAAAGTCACTCTCTCGCCTCCAAGTAGATCACAACGCAGCAACTGTGCTTCTTACTGGTTTTAACAGATGACTTCACATCATCCCAATCCTGGCTTCTCTCCATTGGCTCCCTGTTCGATTTAGAATTGATTTTAAGATTTTACTGAACACTTCTACGGCACGCCTGGGCCTGGTCCCAAACTATATAGCAGAAATGTTGACCCCATATGAGCCAGATCACAGCCTTAGATACTCAGGTGGGGCTCTTCTGGTTCCAAAGTCCAGGCTTAAATCTATATGTGACTGTGCTTTTGCCATCAGGGCCCCTTGGCTTTGGAGATTACCTGGAAGATACTTCTTTTAAATCACTTCTTAAAACCCATTTTTATAGACTAGCTTTTATTTTATGCCATCTTTATATCGTCTTTTCTTGATCATTAATTTTTATCTTGCTTTTGTTTTGTTTTTTATTATAACTTTCTGTTTGATGTTTTCTGTGTATCCTGTTTTTGCTTTGACTGTCAATGCACTTTATAAACTGTTTTTAAAGGTGCTATATAAATTAAATTATTATTATTATAACTTGTTGTTTATTCCTACAGAACCTTAAAAAAACACTATAGATTTGGTTGATATAGTTTAGTCTTAGGAGACTGGAAACGCTTGGTTGATGTTACCAAAAGATCATGTTCATGGTTGATTAAAAAACATGCCACTACTCACTATTGGTATGACACGTTCACAATTTAGAGAGGTGAAACTGCTAGTGTTGATGAGAAATGCATGGATTGTTTTGAAGAGTTTATAAAGATTTTCATGATATGAAGGGAAGTTCATAGACCCCCTCCATGTACATTAATCTTTTCTAATGTACATAATAACTCACAGAATCACACAAAGGAAAATTAATTATAAATTAATCTGCATAGCGACTGACAGATGAATTAGGGATCACTGATGTGTTCAGGTTTGAAACACACATACAAACACACACACACACACTGGTGGCTGGCCTGTGTAAGCGGCCTCTGTCGAGGGGAGAGATTAGATATAATAGAGTCCTATGGGCCACACAGCTTCCCTGTGATATAGTGGATGGGCCTGTCAATTTGACAGACAGCTTATGGTACTGTGGCTGGACGGGTGCAGAGAGGAGGGAAGGTGAGGAGGGGAGGGGAGGAGGCACAGGAAGAGAGTGATGGATGCCACCCCTCTCTGGGCCATAAGGAATGAGGGATCTCTACATATCTATCACCTTCCTGGCTGGTCCTTTCTCACCTGGCTGGTGGGGAGCTAAGGGGTAAATCTAATGCACCTTATTTTGCTGATTGCCCTTCTGACAAGATAAAGAGCTTGGAAGCCCTGGGGGACATCCTGAGCTGTCCCTGGGCCAATCACAGAGCAGACAGCTTGCGTAAATCTGGTGGAACATACATACACACATGCTAGCTGGCATGTGTGATGGATTTATTTCAACACACACACACACACACACTCCAACACATGATGAAATGCACTGCAAAAGAACATAAAACCTCCACTTTAAATGATCATGTAAGAATAACTAGGTTGTTTGAGGAACCATAGTTCTCTGAAGTCTGTCAACAATCAAACAGTGATAGAAGAAAGTTTAATTGCTAAACTGCAAACACTCCTTTATTGTTTAACTGAGTTAACAGATTCCCTGCTAAGCCTTTAGATCACACTACACTCAATAAATAAAAATATAATCTCTAAGAACTTTGATAGTCTTAAAGAGCTAACTCTTACAGAAAATATAGATCTGAAAACACATCAGCCGTCAGATGGCACTTTATAAATTCCTCTTTACTTCGGCATGTTGATTCCCCAGTATGATGCACAAAAGTGAATCCAGCATCCAACAACTAAGTATCATTACTCTTGGATCTATGTAATCTGACTCACAGGAAGTAGGCAGTTGGTATAAGCCTGTCATTGGCCATTGCCATCATTCGGAATTCTCCTCCCCTATAAGACCAGGCATGGAGGATGACCATGAACAGACCATGAATGAAGGCCAGGCATGGAGGAACTCTCAGACAGTCCCACATACGAATAGAAGGCCAGCAGCGACTAGGATGCTGCTCCGGCAGACGAACAGAAGACCGGCAGCGACCAGGATGACGCTCCGGTAGACGGGCTGGAGACCAGCAGCAATGAGAGAGAAGCTCCGGTGGACGGACAGGAAACCGGCAGCAATGAGAGAGAAGCTCTGGTGGACGGACAGGAAACCGGCAGCAACAAGAGAGAAGCTCTGGTGGACGGACAGGAAACCGGCAGCGACCAGGGTGATGCTCTGGAGATGGCTTTGGTGAAGGCAGCCACACTGGAACAGGAGACTGGCACAGGGAACGGTGGCTGGGACAAAGCTGTACCGATACCTCTGATACGGGGGGTGTGGGCACGTGACATTGGGAACCCTGACGGCCAGTTTTGCTGCGACATCCTTAGGTCCCAGGAAATTTGGCCAGCCGGGTGCCCTCGAAAAGTGAAGCCATAATAACCAAAAAACGCCTCCACTAACAACTGAGGCCGGAAAAAACGTGGGTCTGCTGGGTCCAAATTGGCTGGGTTCATTCTGTCAGGTTTCTAACAGGGCTTGGCTAGAGGACCCAAAAAGCAGACCAACACAGGACGAGAATAGTTCATACTTTAATGAAAACTATTTACATAAACGGAAAACACATGGATCGGCCAACAAAAATTCATAAAAACTACTAACATAAATGGATACACACGGATTGGCAACAAAAGAGCATCTGCACCTGAGCATGAGATCTCTGAGGTCACAGGCCTGGCAGCCATGGGAACAAAAACACGACAAGAAACGTAATGAACCCAGAACGAGACAAAGGTTGTTTCCTTTGTCTTGTTCTGACTAAATGAAACCAAAAACAAGTGATACAAAACACACAGGTGAAATTAATCAGACTCGGGAGAAACCAAAACGAAACAGGAAGACCTCAAAACGGGAACTTACAAAAATACACCATGAATTGACATCAAATCTACATTTATAACTACTGCTCAGACCAGCGTGTTGAATGTAACTCTGGTTCTATGAGTATATGCATAGTACACAGGATTTGAGCTGAACAGACCAGCGTATGAATTCAGATTTCATAGCATTGTTATGCATTTTAATCTGCCAGTGGGCAACCCAATAACAACAGGTCTGTGACCCATTTTAGTCGACCCTAAGTTTGCTAAAGACTGTCCTACAGCATCAAAACAGCCGGTTAATGCAACTCAGATGTGGGGGATTAGAAAGGAGTTTCCACCACAACAGCTTGATGTTAATTTAGCCAATTGGCAGTTTTCACTTTTTTAATTCCTAATGCTTATACTTCTTGTTTAGTTTGTGTCCGTGGTGTAAGTTCACTACAAGTTGAGATATTCTGAATGCGATATGAGAAAACAATGGACCCACTTCCACCTTGTCCATTATTTCCCTTTATCAGGATATTAGCCATTAACTAATATCAAGTTTAAGAGACTAGTGCTTTGCTCAATTTGGATACTTAATACATGTTAAAACACTTACTTTACGTATACTGTGTACCCTATCTACTGACTTGTGTAGTGCATTCATTTTGACCGGGTAGTGTTGTCTCAAATTGTCTGTTGTGCACTTACCGGAAATGATAATCGCAACCTTTGATCACGTCTTTTTCTTCTTCTTTTTAATGGCAGTGCCAACATTTTACCGCAATTGCTACACACCGAAATATTTGCCAGATTGTTTGCTCACTTGACTTCAATTCAGTTATACAGTCAGGTCCATAAGTGTTGGGACATCAACACAATTCCCATCTAGTTGACTCTATACACCACCACAATAGCAATGAAGATGTGCTTAAACTGCAGACTTTCAGCTTTAATTAGAGGGTATTTACATCCAAATCAGTTTAACGGTGTAGGAATTACAACAGTTTCTATATGTGCCTCCCACTTTTTAAGGGACCAAAAGTAATGGGACGAACTAAACAATCATAAATCAAACTTTCACTTATTTAATACTTGGTTGCAAATCCTTTGCAGTCAATTACAGCCTGAAGTCTGGAACGCATAGACATCACCAGACGCTGGGTTTCATCCCTGGTGATGCTCTGCCAGGCCTCTACTGCAGCTGTCTTCACTTCCTGCTTGTTCTTGGGGCAACTAAAGTGGAAATGTGTCTTATTTGTTAATCCCTACAGACTCTTACACTCTCTCCTACCTACCTTTTCTGTCCACATTTTAAAATATAATTTTTTTTGTTAGATTTCGATTTGGCACAAGGCAAGTGGAATTTTGGATTATAATCTGATCATGGTCCATTGCATTTGCACTAGGTATTAATATGAATTGTCATTATCTCTATTATGCCTGCACTGTGGCTGGATCAGAATTTGCAAATTAGGTAGGCAGAGCTGGCAGACCTGTCCCAGGTTAAGACACGTGATACTGCTGTATGGTTCTTTTATTGGTAGTGTTTCGGCGAGTGAGGTAGAGTTAGGTGGCCTAAAGAATGTGGTCACTATACAAATGATCTGGTCACAGTGCAAGAGACCTCCTTCAGCTGTGGTCTGGCTGATCCAATCACATTCTATATGTTGTGCATACATTTACACCTGCATGTAACACATGTTTTTTGTCATTATCCAAATAAGCCATCCAGATATCTGGACCACTAGCTGGAGTGAATCAGGTCTGTGAGTTTAAGTGAGATTTCATCTTCTGATCTCAATTGGTACCCTTTAACATTTTTTTTGTGTCATGCATAAATAATATGCCCAGCCCAAACAGGCTTACAAAGACACCTCATTTAGAAAAACAGAAGACTAGAGTATTCACATAAACATAAACAGTAAAAAAGAGACCAGAAACCAGAGTAGCAACATCAATTACAAATAATACTAAAGAAATAAGTCATCTATTCTTTTTTCCAAGCTTTAGAAACAAAGGTAGTCAAGGTATGCTTATGCTATAAGCATTCAAATGAAAGAAAGACATTTCTTTTGTTTGCCTTTGTTTCAATATATGGAATCCCTATTACACTAATTTGATCATGTTGTACACTGTGAAAAAGGAAATATAGTGAAATGTATCAAACAGTACTTTAACAGATTTCGTTAGCGTGCCAGACCTGTTTTCACAGGATTTGAAACAGACAAATGTAGCATGATAAAACATCTTATTATTTATAATATTATATTAGTCTTATTATTAGTTTTCTCAGAGTAGTTGCTCAGATCACATCTAGATTATCTAGCTATCTGAACATTAATGCTAATAATCCCTCTTTGTCCAACAACACAGTGTGTGCACAACTATGGTGATAAATAATTTTCTTTTAGTGGGAGTTATATGCTGTACCCGTTTCTTAGTGAACAACAGTCAGGTGCAATGACTTCCTTGAGTCTTGTCATCATAGTTAAGTTGCCTGACAACAATTAAAGACACTACACAGAAGTGCTGGGTGGATTGATAAAGCGCTGTTTTTCAAGAAATAGTTCCATCACCTAACCTCCCAGAAAACCTCAAACATTACTGTTTGTGTACTGATTAAACAAACAAGATACACCGTGTTAATTAGTGAGCATCAGTATTTCAGAGCCAGGCTACCTTCTTTTTTCTGTAGTTCGTTTTTTAAAGTGTTGTTTTCCACTTCATAATTCATTGTCAGAGGGGCTCAGCTGGGTCTTGGTGCACATGTCAGAACCAGTATTTGAGTCCTGGCATTTGTGATCATTTCATGGAATTCATTTGTTTAGACTTAAGCCAAATCATATACATAAATAAACTGAAATAAAACCTGCTCAAATTCATTATATTGTCCTACATTTCACAATTAGGTAATCAGTTGCTTTTACTGTCTTAGGTATTCAGATCTTTATGGCCATTTCTTTTATCCATATCCGGATTGTGGAATTATGTTGTCTGGTTGTTTGGTTTACACAAGAATTTGATTGACAGCTTTCACACCTAAACGGACTGAACTAAATGAGCACATGCACCAGAGTTCATTTGACACCTACACCAGATTATAACCAAGCAGGTGTGAAATGTGTGAAAGCATCCTTCAAATATTTTGAGAATCAATAAAACAGAGTTTGAAATGAGTGTAAGCTGAAGCTGTGAAAGAAGATGTAATATAAAACATAAGTGAAGCTTTATGATGCCCACATTCTTTAAACTCCCGCTGAATGTACTTCCTACAGAATCATGACGTGTGACTTTTCTTCTCCTGCTGTGTGACTCAGGTCATGAGACTAAAGCCATGATGAACAACAGTGGGCCGAGATATAAGCGCAGCCAGCTGGAGAAGCGTCTGAACACAGACGTGCTGTGGTGTGTGCTCCTGCTCATCGTCATGTGTCTGACTGCTGCTGTAGGTGTGTACCAACACTGACTGACACCACACAGTTGTCACTGTTACAGCAGCAGTAGTATTGCAGTGTAAAACAACATGTAAACCACTGGAGAGCCAGTGTTTCCATGGGCCCACTGGTCACACTGAATGCTCCAGATGCTAAGGGATTAAACCATGTCCAGCTTTAATCTTTAATTGTCCAAAATCATGAGCTGCTCTAGTGTCTTGGTGTTTTTCAGGTCACAGCCTTTGGCTGAAGAACCTCAAAGATCCTGTCTATGAGGTTGATGGGGAGACCTCCCCCATCCTGGCTGGATTCTACGTCTTCTGGACCATGATCATTGTTCTGCAGGTATAGTGTTAACCATTTCAGTCCACACAATTCACAAAGTCCCTTTTTAGCTGCAGTTATAGATCTACTACACCTTTTATTTTTCATGATAACGCTGACAATAAATACACCTTTATTGTTAAGTTTGTCTCATGGATTATATAGGTGTAGGATTTAGGTTATGGCATTTATTCTTAAAATTTTAAATATTCCAGCTCATTACAGAACAGTAATCCAAATTTCTGTGAAATCTTTGGTGAAACTAACATCAACTTCATAATCAATAGATAACAAAGGCAACAAAAAAGTTACTTTTACTTAGTACTGCAGTCAAATCACTAACGTTTCTGCATTTATGGACGTCGGGGACCAACACCTTGATTATCAGGTTAACTACCAACAAATATCTTGCAACCAATTCTGGTAACAATTTGGGGAAATTCAGAGTGAAAACAGCACAGCATAAAAAAAAAGGTTTTGGGTTAATGTGGGTGTGTTGCTTCATGTACTGGTGAGATAATTAAATACATTAACATCGAGAATTATTTGTGTGTAGATTACATGAAAGCAGTATTTACATGTGGGCTTACATGTAATCTTTACCCTACCTGTTACATATTCAGTCAAAGTTGGTTGTTTTCTACTATTAGAAGTACTTGTCATGTCAATAAATGTATCATGTAGAAGGTGTAATTGGTTTCTGTCCAACAGGTGCTGATCCCCATTTCTTTGTACGTGTCTATTGAGATTGTGAAACTGGGCCAGATCTACTTCATCCACAATGACTTAGCCCTGTACAACGAGCAGCTGGACTCCAGGATCCAGTGCCGGGCTCTCAACATCACAGAGGACCTGGGTCAGATTAAGTACCTGTTTTCTGATAAAACCGGAACGCTGACTGAGAACAAGATGGTGTTCCGCCGTTGCAGTATCTATGGGGTTGAATATCCTCATGAGGAAAATGGTAAGAACTGAACCGCTAGAATTCTTTCTTTTAACTCATTTTTAGCCAGCACTGGCCAAGAAAATGCGAGAAAAGAAGCTCCACTCTGTAACACCACTGTTCAGTCATAGTGCACTGTAACAACACCAACAGTAAAAGGATCATCTGATCACCTCACATCAGTTTCTGAAGTCAGGAGTTTGGAAAGTCAAAGTGGGCCCCACCCCTCAAACATAATTGAGACAAGATAAACCCAAGTGCAATTATGTAATTAATTCTGGACCTTTTGGACAATATATCCTCAGGTTTTCACACAGGGCAAATATCTGTACATGAGTCGATAAAGAGGAGTGTCAGTGTTCCAGAAATTTAAGAACCATGTTGACAGGACATTTTAAGTAATGTCACAAAAAAATATATACAGTACCAGTCAAAAGTTTGAACACAATTTCCCATTCCCATCCCCGAGATTGCTGCAGTTAATGATCGTGTGGGCGATTGTAAAATTCACTAGCAGGGACTACACCATCAACAAGATACGTCAGAATGATTTATTAGACAACGATGCGAGCTGGAATAGCTTTTTTTCCCAGCTTTTCTGAGGATGCTGCAGTGTAGGGAAGCTTTGTGGGGAATCCGCCGTAGCGCCTGGGTACAATGGACTCCCTTCAGGACCCTACTGAGAGGAGAAAGGATTGAGGAGAAAAAGGGGATGGGAGGGTGGGGCGCTGTAAACGAGAGTGAAACGAGGAGATGGTTAGAGGGGTATTTATATTGGAGTGTATAACGCCGGACGGCGTAATTGAGGTGTGGTCCTGCTCCCAAAATTCTGCTAGATAGCTTAAATTCCACCAAAATTGGTGTTCATTACAATTTGGGTCTTATTTTAGTCAGAATAGACTTTTTATTGAACATTTGAATGTTACTCAACAGGTTTGAGAAGAACAAGCAAATTACTATTTATTAATAATCAAACATAGAACAAAAGAGGCACTAAAATAATGATGTAATTAAGTCAATTGAGATAGGATGTTATACAGAGTACAGAAGAGTAGACGTTTAAAGAGGTTAAGAGGTTGGACACTAAGCAATAACTCTGTCTGGTGATGACTGAATGAGGGTGTAAATAATAAAAATAATACATTTTACCTATTACCTATCCAAATACCTATTTCACATTCAAATTAAAATACAACAAACTAAGTAACATGTGTCTTTGTTGTGTGGAATTTCCTATTACTGACAAATGATTTAAGAAAAAGCCAGATATTGTTTCGGTAAGGTCACAGTTAATGTAATGTTGAACCAAACATCAACACAGTAGATCCTAGACATCCATACAACTGTACAAATATCATCGGTCATGATAAATAATGAGTTCATTACTGTTACCTTTTTGTGTCTGAGATTAGAGATGCACAGCACATAATGTGGAGGGGTCTGATTCATGACTCCACTAGTCATATGTCTTCACAGCAGGAAAAAACCACTATCTGAATCTAATGTAACTGTTTGATTATAATTAATCACTGAAACACTCCATACTTCTGCCCTCTAAGTAAAGTAAATGCTGTGGTTTTTTTGTTGCTATATGTGTCAGCTCGGAGGCTGGAGGTGTATGAGGCGGAGAAGAATGAGGCGGCTGCTCGCTCTGTGACTCTTAAGTCGGGATGCAGTGGTAAATCTCTGAGCTGTCGATCCCTCAGCTGCAACCGCAGCTCAGTCTCTCTGCACACGCTCACTGCTGAGTCAGAAGAGGAGGAGGACCAGCTGTCCAATCACATCCAGCCCAGAACCAGTGCCTTCTGTAGCCGCGTGGTTAGACTCACACACTCACAAACACCACAGACATATTATTTGTATACTAGCCTATTTGGTTCACATCCATAACTCATAACACTCATAACCAGTGGTTACTTGGGTTTTTAGTACTAGGAATTTATCTGTGCTTATCTTGAATATTAAAAAAGTGAAAGTTGTAAAAAGATTAATAAGACAAACATTTACTTGAAAATCAGATTAAAAAAAATCTAAAACATCCTGTTGTTCAACCATTTGTTGATTCTGGTGTATAATCAGCAGGTCATTGGAATTTTCTCCCCATGAAGCATAGTCTGACATGTCTTTTTCATATCTGCTTTTCTGTACATTGCAGTAATCCTGCAACTGTTGGAGCATGTGGACATAAAATCTAATTTTCAATCTGTTTAAACCAATGTGCTCCTGCTGAAAGAAGAAAATCAGAACAAAGTGTACATTTATATTATAGGTCTATATGTTCGGTTCATTTTTTAAGTTTGGATTCATGTTATCCCTGCTTATGGTCAAACTCAATGAATGAATTGCATTCCCTATGCCTGCCAGTTGATGGTGGAAGTTGATAAACTATACTGACTATCTAAAAAGCCTTTATGGATCCTCCTGAGTGGACAGATTTGCGAATGGCTGTATCTCTGATATTACAGTGGCACTGGTGGCTGCGTGTCACTGTCCCTGCCATTGTCAAGTTAACCATTACTATAAACAGAAGAGGTTTTGCAGCAAGTTAACTCATCTTCCTTGGTCAATAATAGCACACACTGAATTTGCTGATTCATTTGTACGAAATACCATCAACTCTGAGTGGATCTCCACATGACAGGTGGCAAATTGTCCTTTTAAGGTCATGTAAATGCATTTATTAAGCTCGACCATCCTTAAGAATAAATCATATTTTTCCCCAGGATAGTCTGTGATTGGTACTTGGTTTCCTGAATTCCATAATTTGTTCATGCTCTAACCATGATGGGTAAGCTGCTGTTACTCCTGTGTGTGTCTTCTCAGGCCAAGGAGGTGGTACCAGACCCTGAGCTGATAAGGAAGTTTAATTGGCTTTGCTCTCCTGTGCTGCCTCTGAGTGACAGCTCCTCTGGGGCTCAGCCCAGCCTGGAGCTCACCTACATCACTGACTTCTTCCTGGCTCTGGCCATCTGTAACAGTGTGGTGGTCTCCTCGCCCAGCCAGCCTCGACATGTCGTGAGTAGATGACATCTGCACAGCATGTTACATCAAAGACAATGTTCACATCTGAGGTCAAGTTTACGTTTGTCCTTGTACTGGTTGTTCATTTTTTTACATTGTTCAAATAGATGTATTGGAATGGAGAGATTTTTTTTCCATCCACGATGTTCTGATTGTAAGGACCGGTGGTATGTGTCTGTTAAAAGCTTCATGTGTAGATATGCAACTGGATGAGAAAAGAGTTAGCTGATTATCAGGACGTCACCTAATTATTAGTTACTGTATGTACCTAGTCATTTTAAACTTTGTTTACAGATCCATTTGATCAATTTGAAATAAAGAAAGGTTGGAAGATGATGGAGATTTTATTGATTAAGACAAAGATGAACAGAGGGATGCACACGCCCACATTGCAGAGACTGTATAGAGTGTTTCAAGCTCAGTGCTCCACCTCTGATTTCTCTTTTCTGTTTTCATTTTGGAATCCTGTCCATGGTCCTTTAATATACGTTTTCATTAACATGTCAAGAAAGTTTTAGCAAAATTAAATGTGAATCAGTGCATGTTTCTATTAGCTACCCTCATGCGACTACATTCAAGAGGTCAGAAGAAGATGACAAAAGTAACTCTGATACACCATGGCATTTCACTGCTTCTTAATAGAAGGGGGTCATTATACACTCATCACGTGTAGGCTCAACAGTGATGCCTGCATGCTGTCTCCATTCCACAAATGTATTTAAATCAGCAGGAGAAAAATATTCAACTTGATTAATGTGGTAACCATTTTTATACATCCTGACCTGGATCTGACTGCAGTTAAATAGATGAACACATAAAGTAAAGTAGAAGAAGGAGGTACTGCAACATCTTCTCTTTTTTGATAGGATGACTCCTTAGCCCATAAACATTTTACTATACCAAGACACAACACAAGTGCCATTACATTTGTGGAATGTTCTCTTCCTCTTTTGTTTTCTCTTCCATGCAGGTACCTGCAGCACAAACACCTCTCAAGTCCCTGGAGGAAATCAAGTTGATGTTCCAGCGCTTGAGCTTCTCTCCTTTCTCAGCCATCTCCTCTCCGCAGATCAAAGGCAGCCCTCGCAGTTTCACCAGCAAGCTGTTTGCCCGGGGAAAAACTGGTTCCTTTACCTTCTCCACACCCCCCAACACCACCACAGACGGATCAAGATCAACCTCCAACCAGAGGCGTAAACTGGACTTATCTTCCGGAGTGGAAGGAGAAGATGATAGACGTGTGGAGGACAGGGAGAATGAGGATGATATCAAGGATACAAAGACAAACCCTCACGGGGCCAGGCCGGATGTGGAGGACCTGACCAAAGAGGTGGACTCTGAGAGTGACTCTGATGATGAACTGTTGTATGAGGCAGAGAGTCCAGACGAGGCGGCTCTGGTCCACGCAGCCCAGGCGTACCGCTGCACCCTGAGGGGACGTTCTGCAGAGAGCCTGTTGGTGGATCTGCCTGGAATAGGCTCTCTGGCTGTCCCGCTGCTCCACATCTTGCCCTTTGACTCCAACAGGAAGAGGATGTCAGTGGTGGTCCGCCACCCACTCTCAGGACAGGTGGTGGTTTACACCAAGGGGGCTGACTCAGTCATCATGGACCTGACTGAAACACCTAAAGGTAATTAATAGAAGGAAAATGGACGAAGAATTGGAGAACCTGACTGATCTAAAGGCAGATATTAATAACTTTAACAGCAATGTTTGTCTGTATCACGGCCGTTCAGTATGTCTCCTATTACATTCAGGTGCAGAGCAGGCTCAGGAGATCTACAATCACATTAGAGAACAAACCCAAAAACATTTAGACAGCTATGCCAGAGATGGCCTCCGCACACTCTGCATCGCTAAAAAGGTAACGCTTCAAGAAGGTAAAACAAACAATATTATTTGTCATGAACAAATAATATTGTCTTGTACAATATAATAAAAATATACATTTCCTTACACATTTTCATCACACATCCTTTACTCTCATGAAGTCCTGTGGCTCTAAACTAAAGTAAAGCTTATTAAAGCAGATCCACCCAGCCCTCTCAACCTCCAAATCTGTTGTTTTCAGTTTAAATCATTTGTTGAGAGTTTGAATTATATATAAGTAACACATACTTTAGCTCCCCCAAAAGTAATATGCTTCCTGTTTCATGGCAAAATATGGTAATTGTTCTCTTCACCATGGTAACAGCTAGTGTTCCAGGAGAAAAAACATTTCTCACCAGGTTTGAGGTGGATCTAATTAACTAGTTAGGAGGAGTTTGTTAAAGTAAATTTTATGTAATTATATTTATGACATTATATTCAAAATGTCAATATATTCTAAATGGCTGACCTGTTGGGCGTAGAGCATGGCACCAATAGACTGTTTTGTAAGACATGAGATGTTGGATGTGCCTGTCTATATTCCTGGGGATATACTCTCTGCAGGATACCCTCTGCAGGAGAGAGAGCAGGAGGAAGGAGAACATACAGTAGTACAGTAGTAACAATAATAGCAACATTGGCGGTTGAGCAGGAACACGGGAGCAGCAGGAGCAACCACAGATCCAGACTCTAAAGCGCCGGAAGCAGAAATACCTGCTGAAATCTTTAGAAGGAGAGAGAGAGGGGGACGAGAGAAGCACACAGCTAGGGGAAGAAGGTGAATTAGTAACCAGCATATCATAACCCTTCTAATGGAAGAAAGCTGAACTTTAATTAAATGAGTTAATTTAACATTATGAACTTAATGAACTTTAACCAACAATAACAAGAAGACACATATCCATTCATTTGTCAAATACATATAATATGAAATGTGCCATGTAGTCAGTTAGCTATCTAGCAAGTTAACGAATGAGAAAAGGTACTTTGGAAATGTGCGCTGTGTGCAAACTTAAAGTGAATAACTCATTTCTAAAAGAAAAGTTCTACAATAGATAATGAATAGAAAAAGATTAATAAAAACACCTCAATTAATATGCTCAGTCAAGCTACACCCGACATGGTAACAGCTAGCTAGCTATCAGAAGGTGTTAATAAGTTATAAATGGTGTTCCTTGCTTTAGGATACTATCTGCTGGTTAACAGAAATATCAAAACAAATCAAAATCTAATATATTCACTTCAGTAATATAATCCAATGAGTAAAGCATGTGGGGTCAGATATGTGAGCAGTGTTTGTTTTATTTACTGCTCAACTCTTCCTAAAGATAGACTAGTGTCTGATTCCCCCTGCATGTAAGAAGATGTGTGTGTTACTCAGTGACTGTGTGTTGTGTGTCTGGAACAGGTTCTGGAAGAGGAAGAGTATGAGGTGTGGCTGAAGAGACAGTTGCTGGCAGAAAGCAGCATAGAGAACAGAGAGGAGCTGCTGCTTGAGTCTGCTCAGATACTTGAGACCGACCTCACCCTGCTGGGTAGGAGAGCCACTCGCTGCAGCTGACACATGGACAAGGCAGATTTCAGAGTTTAAGTGCTTTGTTTCTCTATCTATGTGTGTTCAGGTACCACAGGAATTGTAGACAGACTTCAGGAGGAGGTCCCAGAGACCATCGAAGCTCTTCAGAGGGCTGGGATAAAAGTCTGGGTCCTCACAGGAGACAAAAAGGAGACAGCCATCAACATCGCCTACTCCTGCAAACTCATCTGTCCCAACGACCAGCTGCTGACAGCCAGTTGTGAAAGCAAGGTCAGTGGCTGAGGGATTGTAACACTACTGTTGGGTTTATTTGGAAAAGGTGACAGGTTTATCTAAAGCTGTTGTTTTGGTCTTGAAATTGCCTCTTTACCTATCTTCTTTCTCATTCTGCAATTGCTAAACACTGAATTATAAGTCATGGACATGACTGACTCACAGTGTTTTATCAATGTAGAGGCTGGTTGTCTTAGTGACTGTGTTGATGCAGCTGTCAAAATGCATTTAGCCTACTTGTATCTATTTTGCCACAAAAAGTCATGTTGCATAGTTGTAGTAGCAAGTTTACAAGTGCTCGTAGGGCACAATAATGATGACTACTGTATGTCAGCCTGGCAGCCCATTCAACAGTCTGGTTCAAAACTATTCTTATAGGAGAAGTACAAAAAATAAAACTACAAAATGCAATAAAATATTTCAATATGAAATATTATGTATGTGCAACATTGATATTTAGGCTTGATGGTACTGTTAGAGGTGAGGTCATGGTCACAAAAGAGTTAGGGCTCGTCCTCTGGGGAGCATGAATATCCAATTTCATTGAAATCAAGCCCTCATTGTATGAGCTATTTTGTCACAGACCATATACTGTATGTCTTTACTAAATTTCAATGCAATCTTAACAGATATCTTTTTCCAAAAAAGTTACACAGACTGACTTACCAACAGCTATCACTCTCTTCAGGCTCAGCTGCTTGAAGGATAAAATCACACATACAACGAAACAAATAATTGCATGCATTGCATAATTCTGAGAATTCTGATTCTAAGTGAAACACACAGAAAATGTTAGAGTAAATGTACCATAATGTGACAGTACTTATGGATTTCTTCCCCTTCAGGATGCATTTGTAGCTTTACTTGAGGGACTCAAACTGGAAGTGCAGCATGGTGAGGACAGTTTCACTGAACTGGCTGCAGCAGAGAATTATAAGGAATCCTCCTCAGGCAGTGTGCCTAGCTTCATTCTGGTTGTAGATGGCCGCACTCTGGACTGGGCCCTGCAGGAGGAGCTGAAGAGCGGCTTCCTTGAGCTGAGCCGTAGATGCAAGGCAGTCATCTGCTGCAGGTCCACTCCTCTGCAGAAGAGCCAGGTGGTTCAGCTGATCCGGGACAAGCTTGGCGTCATGACCCTGGCTGTGGGTAAGGACTCAGCCTGTAGGAAAACTGCTTAGAAGTTTGCTTGGTAATGAATAATTAGAAAGAATATGAAGCCGTATTCACAAACATACAGATCAGAAGTAAGGGAGAAGGAGAGAGGGGGCCACGCATGTTTGCTGCATGTGTGTATGAAAGAGAGAAAAAAAGAAAGAAAGGAGGGGATATATCCAATCTCTTCTTTAACTTTATTTCCAGCTAAAATGATCCAAAGAGCCATTTTATCGTCTTTACATTTGCTTTTATTTGGGGCTGGAGAATCCCTGGTACTTTGGCAAGTGTCCCAAATGACAGCTTTACTATTGAAGAAGAAGTCTCAGATTGTTGTCACTACAGGCAACAGTTATTGTTAGACTTTTTCACATTTAAAAGTTCAACAAAACCAAAATTAAAGGGTAAAATACTGACTGTAACACTTATACCACAGTATGTGATATGAACGTACCTAAGCATGGAGGACAATGAAGAGTTGTTTTTGTTCATTAAGGTGATGGCGCCAATGATGTGAGCATGATTCAGGTGGCTGATGTGGGCATCGGGATATCTGGTCAGGAGGGCATGCAGGTAATGACCACTAGACTCATCCTGACCTACCATCAACACCTACCAAAATGACACAGGCCATTATTAATCACATAAAGTTAGCTTTTAGTAGGACATGTCTGCCCCGGGTGAGACAGTCACAGAGCAAGCACTCAGAATACCATTTTATGTTAACTCTCTACACTTCTCTGGTGTCTAACACTGCCAGAGCAAGTTTGTGGTCATATTAGCATCTATGTGTACAACCATGTGATATCATAGTAGCCAGTATCATTATCATTATTTCACTTGCCAGTAGGAACTAACAGAAGTGTCTACCTCTGTTAGTTCCTACCGTTTTTCTTTTTATTATTAGCACCCATTGTGTGTGAAGCAGTGTGAATACAGCCGTGCCTTCTGTTTCTGTGTTTCCCCTTGTGGTAATATTTATGACACTGTGTATCGTTCCCCAGGCTGTGATGTCCAGTGACTTTGCCATCTCCAGGTTTAAACACCTCAGTAAACTGCTGCTGGTCCACGGCCACTGGTGTTACTCTCGTCTAGCAAACATGATCCTCTACTTCATCTATAAGAATGTGGTGAGAGATAATGCCAAGTATTTTGCTCACATCACTCTTTTCTCGTATGATCTCGATCTTACCATTGTAGCTGTTTCGCTGGATATTCGTTCTGTATGTCTAATGAATGTGATATTTAATTATTTACTTAATCTGACATGCCTTAAAACTGATATAGTACAGTATAGTATACAGTGTGACATGAATCTGTATGATTGCTGTTACTGCACCTTGGACCTTCCCTTAGTACATTTACATTTAGGCATTTAGCAGACGCATTTATCCAAAGCGACTTCCAAATAAGAGCTTTACATAAAGTGCATAGAACCTTGAAAACAACAAGATGTCTCATCAAACTTGTAAGGGCTGGTGATGAATCACAAGTGCTATAAGTAAGTACATCGCTGCCAATGGCAGAATCCAAAAGAGCATTAATCTAAGAACAGAATG
>JAVQJL010010862.1:0-14968 GCA_036024295.1 Nannoperca obscura | reverse complement strand
GTGTGTGTGTGTGTGTGTGTGTGTGTGTGTGTGTGTGTGTGTGTGTGTGTGTGTGTGTGTGTGTGTGTGTGTGTGTGTGTGTGTGTGTGTGTGTGTGTGTGTGTGTGTGTGTGTTGATGCTAACGAGCAGCAGGATTTGTTGTGGTTTGATTGGGTGCCAGCTGGGTGAGCTTTACCACAAATTCGATTCCCTCTCCATGTGCTTCAGTCAAGCTGCTTGAAATGGTTCAGTTGGTTTGCAGCTGCCGAGCTGTTAACCAGAACTATCTGTTAGTCCCACGTTACCCTGCGTCGCTCCTCTGGCTTCCTGTAACCAGATCCTGTTGACTGCATGTGAGGCACCACACGGTTTTTAAGCGTCCATATAAAGTCCAACATAAATAAAGCTTTACTCACGTCTCTCGTCTCGCACAACGTACGTCATGTGTGAGTTTGTCTGGCGGGTACTGAGATAACTGTGCTTTAATGTGTAATCACTACCTTGATTTGTTCCGATGTATATCATTACTGCAGAATTAAACGAGCATCCACATGGCCCACCCCTGTTTGAAAGTTCTGTTTGTTTTCTCTCCCTGTGGTGCTTCAGTGAATGTGACACAGCCTCTTTGTGCATGGGGTGACATTGCGTCCATGTGTGTCGGCAGACATCTGTGCAAAAGTCTGCTTGCGCTGCTGTCACGCTTTCACGCAGACAGCAGGGAGAGAGCGCAGGTTTCAGGCTTCAGACACACTCTTAGTTTCTGTTCTGCTCTCGGAGCTTTTAGTTTAAAACATTTAACACCGCGAAGCCGACGCTGACCGGCGTCTGGAACAGGCCACAGCGAGCTCTGTAACCCGACCCAGACCTGTGTGAAGGTCCGGAGGCAGACAACGTCGAGGCCCCTGAGACCCGGAGTTACTTTGTCCCCCGCAGGCTGGAGACACAGTTTCTGACAGCATCACTCATCCCTTCACGTCACGTTCAGAACCGAGCTCCCCTGAAGTGTCTCGATGAGGAGGAGATGGAGCTCCGTGTGGGCTCTGTCAAACTGTAATGTATTATTACCGAGGAGGTAGACTTTCATCTAAAAATAACTCGCCCGCAGCACAGTCTTCACATCAAGGCAGTTTAAGGTCAAACTCAAGCCGCTTCATCTGTTCTCCACTATGGAGATTATTGATACCAACGGCGTTATGGATTCTGTATCGGGTTACCTGTACTCAGGTTTAACAGTGTAGAAACAGAGTGTGGGGGGAGAGACATGCATGTGACTTTCATCTAAAATGGATGAAATGTTTTCATTCATGTTTGTAAGAAGGAATCTCCCACGCCCGCCTGCGTGACCCTCGACGTGGAGGCTCAGATCCGCGGTGCTGCTGGAGTTTAAACCTGCGTTGCACAGAAAGATGATTTAATGATTATTATGCAGACATTACGAGGAGCACAGTGTTGGCGGGTTTCTTCCTCCTCGCTGCAGGTTTCCGGCGTTGAAGAGCTCGGACGATATGGAAGCTGTTCTTGCTGCGTCCTCGCACAATTAATCAAATTACAATCAGAAGGTTACGAGCAGCTGCTGCTGTCTTTAATGAGTTGGAGAGGTTTTATTTTGCACCATGTTTCCTCCCCGTCTCTCCTGCCCCTCTCCCTCCCAGAATCGACCAACCCCACCTTCAGTCTCCTCTCTCGGCCTCTCGCTCTCTTCCCATCACGCCCTCCTCGCTGGTATAAGTGGCGTGCGTTGTGTTGGTGCCTGCAGGGGAGTTTCCTCTCACCTACAAGCATAATGTAGCTTTTTCACAATATGCATATTTCATGACATGTCAACCACAATTTGTGAACGCCCCGTTGTTTGTTGGTTTTCTGTGTGTGTGTTGTCAAATGTGAGCAGTGCAGGTTTCCTTTGTTACCTGAGTGTGGACGGACTTAACGAGATGTTTTCGGGCTGATAATCCCTTAATCTGTTCCTGCGTGTTTTGACCCGTATCATTTCCCCCGCTGCTCTAATCCTCCCTTTTATTCTGCTCCTCTCTTCTCCTGCAGGTGAAATAGATCGATGTCTGAAAAAAGTAGCGGAGGGAGTGGAACAGTTTGAAGACATTTGGCAAAAAGTAAGAACGAATCGTCAGAAATGTCACATTTACAGTGGAAAATATTAAAGTCCAAAACCTAAAGACTGTAGAAGACGAAGGAAACGAGCAAACACCAAAGCATTGCAGCATTAAAAACCCCTCAAAATGATTGATCGATTATCAGAACAATCGACTAATTGTTTCAGCCTTCATTATCATTTCAAAAACCTGTGGACCAATGTTTGACCAGAGGCTTGTTTCACTGCACAAATGTTCACTTTATAATGCATTTAGTCTTTTTTTGTCACCTTTGCTGCTGCAGCAAACTGCATTTCCCCACAGATCAATGGAGTTAAAATGTCCTAAATTGATAAAAGACATTTGAAGTTTGCGTGCATGCGTTGGCACTTGTTTGAGCCTCTGTTTCCTTTCTGTCCACAGCTTCACAATGCAGCCAACGCAAACCAGAAGGAGAAATATGAAGCAGACCTCAAGAAAGAGATTAAAAAGCTACAGGTGAACCCACAGCTAATGTTTTCTGATAACAGCCGAATCAGAACAAGTAGGAAAGATGTCAGTTACGTGGAATCAGGATAGAAAGTGAGACAGGAACTGTTTACTTGTTGAGGTCGGATATTTTTGGTTTGTTTGTTTCACTTTGGGGCCTGAAATTGCACGAAAGGACAGTGATTGTTCGCTGATCTGAAACTGTTGATCCTGCAGAGGTGTGTGTGTGTGTGTGGTATTAAATGTCATCATGGTCAGCCAGAGATTGTGTGTGCTTCGTCTCCGTGTTACCATGAGGACCAAACTCCCAAGCCAAGCCTGTTTGTTGCATGTAGACACCAAAGAGCACCATCCATGACAGCTGAAGACGAGTCTCTGCACGTTTTCACTGATGCATCTGTACCCCCCCTCCTCTTCTTCTTCTTCTTCTTCTTCTTCTTCTGGTCCCCCAGCGTCTCCGAGACCAGATCAAGACGTGGGTGGCATCCAACGAGATCAAAGACAAAAGGCAGCTGGTAGATAACCGCAAACTCATAGAAACGGTGAGTATGACCTGCAGAGAGGAGAGAGGTAGGACCCGCTCATTAAAACGCTCCCTGCAGGACTCGGTTTACTCTGGAGGACTCGGGTTGTTTTTTTTTGGGAAAGTCTTAAAAAATTACATATTCCTGGTATTGACACATCAGATTCCAGCTAACTAAACTGCATTACCCGCTGATAATCCTGATATCCTGCTGTTGTATTCATGTTCCAGCAGCATTTCTGTTTGTGTAGTGAACACCCAGGAACCAGCACAACTGTTGTCTGCATTATAAAAGTTACTGCAGGTCTCCACCTGTAACAGCCTTAAGAGTTGATGCCATGTTTTAAAAGACTGACACAAACAAATGTTACATGTACAAATGAAATACTTAAAAACTTAAATCAGATGTTGTTTTATCTTCAGCAATGTGGAAAATAGTCTCTGAATTTACCAGAAGACAAACATGGAGACATAGCATAAAAAACAACAAGGTCAATTGATCAATTAATCAAAATGTTTTTGTGTCGAACCTTTCAAACTAATCAAATGCAGTTCAAAGAACTTAACAAGCGAGTGTGTACCAAAACAACCAAACAAACATAATACAAGCCAAACTAATAAAATCATTAAATACTAAACAGATCATAGTACAATGTTAACAAAATAATAATAAAACCATAGAACAGATGAGTTTTTCTAGTATTATTAGAGAAAGACGTTAGCATTAGAATATAAAATGACCTTTGAGTTTAAAGGTGTTTTGTTGTGTTTGTTAAACATTCATTTCACAGCAGAACACAATCCTCCGAGGAGTCCCATCATCTCACATTTAAAGTGGGATAATCTCAGGCATGATGTCAACACACAGGGTTAATAAAGTCTGTAACTCCGTCCCTCCTAAAAGTCACGTTTCTTATTGATTTTACATTGTTGTTGTAAACACTCAGACATTTAGGTAAAACCAGCTACTCTGGCGTGTTTAGAATAAACAAAAGAAGAAGAACAGGCGCAGTTAGCCCGAGCAGTGAAAGACAAGATGGACAGAAACTCGAAATCCAGCTGTTTCTCAGATTACCCCTTCAGATACAGAGCTGGAAGCACGGGGGGGGGGGGGGGGGTGTTTTTCGGTCGACCTTGAATGAAACGTTGAATCACAAGAGGTCGTGCAGGAAGAAGAAACATCTCGTGCATCACAGGGAGACACAAGATGAGATGTCTTTTTAAAGATGGCGCTGCAGTTCAGAGCCTCGTCCTCTGAGTCTTTAAAGCCGCGGACACGTCTGAATACAGGTCGGCTGTTTCAAGTCACCGCGGTGGAGAAGAACAGGCTGCCGACCTATTTCTGGTCTGCTGGACTTTAATGGCTCCTCTAGTGCAACGAGTCCTCCATCAGTGTTGATGTTAAGTTATTCCCTCTCTTTTCTGGGCTGTTGAAACTCTACTGAGATATTTTGAACTTATAAAGAAACTTATTACCAGATTTGATCCACGTGTGTCAACAAGAACAGCTTTTTTTTCAACATTTCAATACATGATGTTTGTGTGTGTTTGTCTGCAGCAAATGGAGCGGTTCAAAATAGTGGAGAGAGAGACAAAGACGAAAGCGTACTCGAAAGAAGGCTTGGGCCTGGCCCAAAAGGTGGACCCGGCCCAGAAGGAGAAGGAGGAGGTCGGCACGTGGCTAACGGTGAGCGCCACCATTATTATACACGCGTGTTATTATTCTCCACGACAGACTCCAGACCTTTTAAGACCTTTTTAATAATAACTGAGAAAGAAAAACGGACAACAGAACATTTCCACATGATGACCTGAACTCTAATCCGGGGACGGCCTCGATTAGGGTTATTATAGGGTTATTTTATATATAAAATATTATATTATATGATATTATTTATATCGTTATTAACTCATTTAAAGCTCCGGCAGAGTGACATAAATGATCAACGCCTCTGCGTCTGTATCCATCTCAGCAAGTTCTCTAAACCCTGGAGA
Organism: Nannoperca obscura; assembly: GCA_036024295.1. NCBI lineage: Eukaryota > Metazoa > Chordata > Actinopteri > Centrarchiformes > Percichthyidae > Nannoperca > Nannoperca obscura. Next base: position 9,894 of record JAVQJL010010862.1, on the reverse strand, counting down.
TGATTGTGAAACCTCTGGTTCAAAGTCACTGAAATCACTTCAGCACGTCTACATGCCTAAATGCATTGAGTTGCTGCCGTGTGATTGGCCGATTAGAAATGTGCATTAACGAGCAGTTGAACAGGTGGACCTAATAATAAATGTTTATACTCTTTATATTTATTTCTAATCCCACGTTATAAAGAGCTTCACAACAAGCAGATCAGAGAAACATCTGATAGTGTGGGAAGCTTGTTTGTTTGTTTGTTTGTTTGTTTGTTTGTTTGTTTGTTAAACTGTACTTGGTTACTGTTTCCTCCAGAACACGATCGACACGTTGAACATGCAGGTGGACCAGTTCGAGAGCGAAGTGGAGTCTCTTTCAGTCCAGACGAGGAAAAAGAAAGGAGACAAGGAGGTCAGTTTGTTCTTGTCCCTTCATTCATCTCTTCTCTCCTCTGTTTCCTCCTCTCTTCTCCTCTGTTTCCTCCTCTCCGTCTGGTCTCTTCCTCCTGCTTCTTCTTCTCTATTTATAGGCGACACATACCAGTTGGTCCTCAGCCTCGCAGCCCTCCTCCTCCTCCTCCTCTCCTCTTTTATCTCCCTCTCTCCTCCCCGGCAGCCTGCCCTCCATTTATCTCGTGTCGCTCCCCCCGGCGAGGATAAACCCTGCTGACCACTTCTTCTTTCACCTTCTCTCTCGCTCGCGTTCCCTTTGTTCGAGTCGTCTCCGGGGCCTCGTTCTTAGAAACACTCTGTGACTTCATCCTCTTGGAGAACAACGTCAGAGAAATGACTTGTATTTGTTCTAAATGAGAAGATGTGTCTGCTGCCGGTGCAGAGATTACCACCTTTCAGACGGTGAAGAGATAATTCAACTGTGTTTAAAGAGCTAATGGAGGAGGCCCGTCACATCTGTGTCCTGCTCAGAAGGAAAAAAGATAAAAATCTACACATGTTGTGTACAGATGGGTCACTCTGTCCACATTAAATATATTATTTAGTTAGTTATATTAGTTAGTTTCCTGAGGCGGCAAGTGGTGTTTACTATATAAAACATAGATTCAATTAATAATAATCATTTTAGAGGACCAACCAAATCGTTCAGTTTTAGATGAGGAGGTCAGGAGTTTTTATTTTCTGCATTTCAGAGGAGTTTCTGAACTCCGCTTCAGTGTTTTAGCTGCTGTTATTTATTGGATGTGTTTACTTCTAAACAGCATCAGTTGGTTGAACACGGAGTCGGTGGATGAACGACTCCTCTGCTCAGTCTGTGAGAAATAAAGCTCTACAGCTCGAGTTTGTTTGCATGAAGCTTTTATTTCAGTGTAAAAAGATCCTCAACAAACTTTTTCTTACTCGGTAGTTTATTTGGGACAAACGTTCAGATTGATCCTTCGGCGCGTGCACACACACACACGTCCTCGTGCTCCTGACGTGCTCGTGCAGCATTAACACTGACACACCACAACAACATGCATGTGTTGGAACAGCTGCAGTGTTTCTATAATCGCAGAAATACACAAGTAAGCAAAAAGAAAAGTGCCTGAGAACATGTATGAAGTGAAGAATGAAATATTGAAATCTGAAGTGGTGCTGCGCTCGTGCTATGTGATGCATGAAGCCGTAAAGTGCACATGTAGCACGTTCAGGTGTTCACTCACTTCTGTATGTTTGGCTTTAAAGCTTTAACACACCTTTTTCTACATTTTGATATGTTGAGTTTTTTCTTTTTAAAATGTTTTCGCTTCATATTTCAATGAATAATTGATTCAGTTTTTCTTTTGTTCAATATGACGATTTTTTTTACATCAAATATTAGTTAAAATGCGTTTGCAGATTCGTTTTTTATTATTGTCTGTGCAAAAGCGTCTGGATCAACATGTGGACCAATGAGACATAAAAAAAAGATATTTTCACGAATATAAAACCTAAATTTGCTGCAGCTTCAACAGATTGTTTGCATGGTCGTAGACGTGGCTGCAGTAAGCAAACAGTTTGAAACCGAGACAGGAACTCGATCTCCGTCAACATTTCCAGTGCACGCTGTGCACAGTGTGCACAATGTGATGTCGGCATCTTTGCGACCTTCTCCTCCGGTTCTTTTCTTTCTCGTCTGTTCTTTCTGCTTTGATGTTTAGACGTGATGACACTTAAATCACGTCTCTCATCACATCATCACACGGACAACGTCAACATACTTTTTGTACAGTAAGCACTTATTGTTGATTTCTACTGATTTATTTTACAACAAATGGAAAAAATATATAGAAATAACATGATGGAGAATGACGGGTTTGTGTTCCTGTTGTTTTCAATGGCCCGGCCTCTCTATGGGCCCCCCCCACCTCACGGTTTATATTTATATATGTGTAAATGTAGATGTGTTTATGCGCCTGTACCCCGCCTGACTCCGTTTTCTGTTGTGAAGAAGCAGGACCGGATTGAGGAGCTGAAGAAATTTATTGAGAAGCATCGACATCACATCCGGATGCTGGAGACCATCCTGAGGATGCTGGACAACGACTCGGTGCAGGTGGACGCCGTCAGGAAGATCAAGGTGCGCTCACGTCTCCACAAAACCAAGTCTCTGCTGAGTTCAAGCCTTTTCTGTTCCCTAGGCAGTTTAAGTAAAGAGTTAACGTTTGTCTGAACACGTACAAAGTCTTGAACGTTTTGAAAATGTCATGTTTTCAGGGTTAGGCGAATGCTTGATGTTCAAAAGATGTACGAACCCTGATAACTGCACACAGAGTTGTTGTTTTGTTTTTCTGAAAAGATCATTTATCATATTTCTGTTGACAGATTTACATCCTAACACATGGAATGTGTAGTATAGATCAATGCATCGTTGTCTTTCTTCTCTTCCTTGTACAGGACGACGTGGAGTATTATCTGGACTCGTCGCAGGATCCAGACTTTGAGGAGAACGAGTTTCTATACGACGACCTCGACCTGGAAGACCTCCGTTAGTTTGTTTGTTTATTTGCACAATTCAAAATCTAAATCTAACAAGTTCAGCCACAAGAAGAGAAAGATTAGTATTCAATATTAACAGAATGTGCAGGTAGAGCCAGCAAGAGCCCAACAGTTCAGGGGCCAAACAATGCTCATACCATGAACACCTGACTCTGACTCTGCAGTACTGTTAAAACAAAAACATGTTCAGCCAGCTTTCTCAAGCCGGAGCACTCAGCACTGATCAGCAGAGTCTTTCAGTTTGTGCATAAAGAAAATACATATCCAGCAACACACGTAGCATCGGGATTACCAACAGCTGTGTGTGTATACGTTTGCCACAGATTGACAAATATCAACAAAAAGAAAGAAGAGAATAAAGTTTCCCAACAAAAATTAAGACTGATAAAGAAATAAAAACAAGGATTCCAGGAACTTTCATACACATTTACTTATTTACACATTTACTTTAAGCAGTCCTGACTTCAGCTCTGAGCGTTGGTGTCTCCTGCTCTCCTGAACGCACCGTCACGGCCGTGAGCTGCTGGTGAATACTGTACCTGTAACTAACTGTTTACCCTCGTGTGTCTCTGCTCCCTCCAGCTCAGACGCTGGTCGCCACCTCCCCGCCCGGAAACTCGAACCTGGAGGACGAGATCTTCCAGAACTCCAGCAGCACACCCACCTCCACCACCTCGTCCTCGCCCATCCCCCCCTCGCCCGCCACTTGCACTACGGTACAACAAACTAATTTAAACTTTTAACTTAAACGTCATTTGGGCTTTTCAGGCTAAAAGTTTGTGATCTGCTCGCGTCACTCTTCCCTCTTTCTGATGTAAAAAGTAGAAAAGCCTTTAAAAAAATCCCAAATAAATAAGGAAACGACCCGTTTACCCAACGCAGATCTGTGACTCTCTCCTCACTGACCTGTGAATGTGTCAGTAATCGTGGTGATGATGTATTATTGGTGATTCCCCAACACTCGAGTCTTTTGTTGCGTTCAGGTCAGAGTGTGAAATCTAAAAGATAATTGCCTTCTGTATCTGCTGCCATCTACTCTCATTGTGCCGCTGTATTGTCCCTCCATGATCTGGTCCTCCCTCCACCCACACACCACGTGCAGCTATTATAGGTCTCAATAGAAGGCGTGGTGTTAGTTAAATGCTGCCGACGTGGAGTCGCACTGAAGCGTGAACGGGGATGTAAGCCGCAGTGACTCATGGGAAACGGGATTGTTTTAACTTGTAATTATCCGACGAAGGTTTCTGGAGAGGATTTCACTTTTTTAACAACTGGCACAAGTTGAGAGTTGATTCCCTAAATATGTCCGCCATGCCCCCACAGCCCCATCACAGGTGATTTACACCACCTTTACTTTGAGCTTTCTACAGTGTGAATAAACTTCCAGCTGACTCGTGTATCAATAACTCTAAAGTTCAGTGGATATAAGTTATCAAATCACAACAACAGTTTCCCACTGCAGAAGAAATATAAAGTTTGGAAAAAGCTTAATTTGAACTGAAAAACTCTTTAAATGTACTCCTTTAAAGCTGTGACCTGGTGTTTCACCACTTGCGTCTTTGAATATTTCAGATGAAGGGGTCCCGTCATCATGTTTGTTTGTTTGTTTGTTGTGACTTTTTGGTTTGGGTACCTTGAAAGTGCTTGAATTTAGCTGTTTGTAAAGCGGTACAAGCCCTGGTGGGGAGTTTCTTTTTGTTCTACAGCCGCAGTCTTGTGACGTTTGTCTCAACGTTCCTCGTTTGTGTTTTTCAGGAGAACTCTGAAGACGACAAGAAGAGGGGACGTTCAACAGACAGTGAAGTTAGTCAGGTGAGTCTGAACACACTGAGAGCACCTGATCATGTAATAAACTGCAGAAACCATTCAGTTATTGATTAGATTGAGTCCAGTTTTTCGTTTTTATCATTTGTCTTCCGCTGGTTCGGACTTCTACATTGAGATTTCGATGCTTTTCTCAGTTTTATATGAAAATAAAAAGAACATTTTTACGTTTTGGACTTTTGATTCGACCAAATGAGCTATTTGGGAACAGGGAGACGTGAATTTAACCAAACAAGAAAAAGACAGATTAAATAATAAAGAAAGAAATTGTCCTCATAAAGCAGCCCAAACATACTAATATGCAATAGTTATTAGTTATTAGCATTTCTTTGCACGCTTCACTTTCATGCCTTGTTTCAGTTAAATGCTACTTTTATATTTTTATATCATTTTTTAATCATTTAACAATGAAATGGAAGCTGAAACAAACGTTGGTGTCTCCTTCTCTTCCAGTCACCTGTGAAGAACGGAAACCCCTCTTCCTCGCTATCCTCTTCATCCTCCTCATCCTCCTCCTCTTCTTCCTCCTCCTCCTCCTCCTCTTCCTACGTCTCGGGACTTACCTCATCCTCGCTGGTCTCTATGGCGACCATTGCCGGGGGAGGAGGCAGCGGTGGCGGCTCCGGGGGCAACGGCCACCACGGCAGCTCGGGGGGTCTCCTCTCCAACACCTCGGCTGGCAGCTACAGCAACGCCACCCAGCAGCAGCCGCACCCGTCGCCACAGCAACCGCAGGCCAAACACTTGGGGAGCTCCTCCTCCGCCCCCATCGCCATCCCCAGCAGCTCCACCAACAGCCACCCGGCCTCCTCCGCCCCCTCCCCGCCCAACGCCAGCACGCAGGGGCTCTTCACGTCAAACACCCAGTCCCAGGTCCTGTCGGGGCCCCCGCCAACCTCCAACAGCCTGGGCCTCAGTCTGGGCCTCTCCCTGGGGAAGGGCTCCATCACCACCAGCCCCATGTCCGGGAGCCTGGGCCTGTCGGGGATGCCGGCGTCCCTGAGCAGCATGGCGAGCCTCCTGTCCAGCTCCACCCCGGCCCCCTACGCTCAGGCGGCCGCCTCTGGAGCCATCGGTTCCGGTCTGCCGGGCTCTCTGGGCGGCGTCAGCACCACGACGACCAACAGCTCGCTGGGCTCCATCGGCAGCGGAAGCATCACAGTCGGCGGGCCGACGTCCTCATCGGCGGGTCTGCTGGGCTCCGTGCAGGTGGTGACCAGCATCGGCTCCGGGATTCTGGGTTTGGACTCTGGCCAGTCGCGGGTGCAGGTGTCTTCACTGGTGTCACTCAGCCCGGTAGGAGGTGTAGCGCCGGGCAGCGGCGTAGGAGTCATCGGGAGCAGCGTAGGCAGCTCGGGGTCAGCGGGCGGCGGAGTGGTGGGAGGAAACTCGTCGCTCTCCATCCGGCCGCCGAGCCAACCCAAGCAGAACGGTAGCTCAAGTGAGTCATCACATCTGATCCATTATCAATATCACAGAATCAGGTTCTTTGACAGAACTCTGATGCTACGAAGCAGAGTCACTGTTCATTTCTTATAAAGTGAAACCACAGAAGTCATAAGTCGGCAGTCGCGTTGCTAAACAAAGATTTCTCAACCTTTAACGACTCATTTCCTGTTGTTTTTAATAGTTTCACAGCACGTTGTGTTTGTGAACCCAGAACTCCTCCGACCCGTCAACTAAAGTCTGACAGACCCTTTATTTACAGGTTACAGCGCTGTGGTAGCAGACAGCGCAACAGACTCCGCCCTCAACAGTGCCAGCCAATCACAAAGCAGCCAACCATTGTCTTTGACCTCCACAGCCAATCAGATGTGAGTAATATTCATTTATATAAAAACTGTATATATATTGTATATATTATTTTGTTAAAATCTTTTTATTACGATCGCTGTTCTACGATCAGCTGGTATAAAGTTTATCGTGAAGAAAGGTAACGTCTAAACTTCCCTGAAGCATGAACACACTCTTGGGTCTCTGCCCCCCCCCAGTAAGGACACTGGTCCCAGTTTGCTGGGCTCTTTGAGTTTGTCGTCCAGCACCCCGTCGCCGGCCTTCTACAGCGAGGCCAAACCGATGAGCGGCGGCAGCCTGCTGAACGGACCGCTGTCCTACTCGCAGTCCTCCGACGTCATCAAGGTGAGAACGTGACCACGCACACACGCACACACACACACACACACACACAGGTACACCTGGCATGAGCATGTGAAATACTGAAGTGGCGGAGTTTGGTGACCTTTCACCTTAATGTGGGAGAATGGTGGATTGCATCAACACCCGGATCACATGTGATCTCCAAATAGCAGTGGTTCCGGTGTAAACGGGGCAGTACACACACACACACACACACACACACACACACACACACACACACACTTACAACACACACAAACAGTTTTTGTTTTTGTTTTGAGACACAATGTGTCGTTTGCCATTTGTTCTGCTTGTAAAGATTCAATTTCCTAAATCTCCACAGACTATTAATTTACAGACAAACACACTGAAACTGTTCCGCTGTGGTTTAATTAATTCTGCCGGCAGTGAAGTCCAAGTGGGGATTATTACACTCTCATTGTGACGCTGCTTGTTTGTTTGTTTGCTTGTTCGGAGTTCAGGCACAAATATTTCAGTCTGACTGAAGCGTGGAGGATAATTTAAACCACCAGCAGTGAAGCGAAACATCAGAGCTCACACGTTTAACGATGACACATCTGCAGCACTGAACTACTGAGGAAGTGTTTACAGTGTGTTCCTATGAAAGAATTCATTTTAAAGTGACTTCCTTTGACCCGTGAGACCTTATAAACACAGCAGTGTTCTTTCATTCCTGCTAATTATCTGCAGAATGACACGTCTGAACTCTTTTACTGCGTTTCCAAAGGTTGTAGACACAAGTGTTGGTTGTCTTTGAGGTCATTAAGCAGTCGGTGCGTTGACCATGCAGAGACACTACATGTCCAAAAGTATGTGGACGCCTGTGAGGTCCAACAACAAGGTTCTGTGTTGTGGTTCCTCCCAGAGGTGTTGGACGGGCACTCAGCTTCTTCTCACTTCTCTGTTGAGCTGCTTTGTGTGTGTCGCTCAAAGTACCGGGGAACGTGGGAAGTGGAGTTCCTCCGCAGGTGCAGGTCCGGTAGAGTCTGTTTTCCCATGAGTCTCCTTGTCTGTCCTCACCAGCCCCAGGAGCCTCTGAGCAGCCTGAAGTCCATGGCCGAGCGAGCAGCACTCAGCTCAGGGATCGGGGGAGACGTGTCCTCCCTGCACCTCACCCCAGGTACCCCCCCCCCCCCACACACACACACACACACACACACACACACACACACCTGTAGTAACAGCAGGTGGAGAGAGAGCAGAAATAGCAGCGCTGCAGTTTAATGGAACAAAATGTCATCTCACCTCCCACTCTCAGCCTCCTGTGAGCAGAACCGGCTGGTGATATTATCATCCCTGACTCAACTTGTCCTCCTTTGTTTCTCCGACTTCAGCTCCTGACCCCATACCCCCCCCACACACCCCCACACACACACACCCTGCACACCCTCAGTCTCCCTCGCTGCTCTGACTTTAACTCTGTGTCTCCCGTCTCCCTTCAGACATCTTCCCCAGCAGCACTACGGCCCCCTCGGGCCCCCCGACCGCACCTCAGCCCTCGCTGTCCGAGGTCAGCATCCCCCCCTCGTTGGGGGTCTGCCCGCTGGGGCCGGTTCCCGTGTCCAAAGACCAGCTCTACCAACAGGCCATGGAGGAGGCGGCGTGGACGCACATGCCCCACCCGTCCGACTCCGAGAGGATCAGGTGCGTCAGAGTTCCCCTTTCTTCTGCAGCAAAACCGTGATGCGTTCAATGTCTTTACTGTCAGTACAAAAGAATTGTCAGTAAAAACAATCTTTTATGTCAGAAATCCTGGAATGAATCTGTTTTTATTCTGATTGTGGATTCAGGGTGAACGTGAGACACAATGAGAGTGTGTGTGTGTGTGTGTCTTTTCTAAATACTCCAGTAATGTAGCATACCTACACACACACACACAGCAGATTCTACTGATTCTGTATCCACAGTGCTGTCGGCCCACACAGGTACAATTGACATTTAAATCCAAACACTCAAACCCTCTTGTATCACAGAAGCTGTTGTGTGTTACAGTCTCTCACACACACACACACACACACACACACACAGAGCCTGCATCTCTTCCTCTGTGACGTTGAGAGTTAAGTGAACAAAACACACGACAGGAAAATCTTAATAACTATAATTCATTTCTCTCTTTCTCTCTCACACACACTCAAACACACACACAGTAATACATTACACACACACACACACACACACACACACACAGTCTTACATTACACACACACACCCACCCCCACAGCGACCCTGTGTGTGTTTCTGGGACATGCCGCTTGTTTTGGGGCTCTGACATTAACAGCCGGATGGAAACGGATCTACTGAACTAAAAACCTGCTTTAGATGGAAAAACGCAGCAGGGACGATTTTTCCCACCAATCTGTCAATCGCTCCGACTAATGGATCCGTTGATTGATCCCTAAAGTGCTTTGAATTAGCTAATTAATCAGGTCATCATCGGGGCAGAGGCAGTGTGTTGATACGAGCTTTGGAGAACTCTTATGTTTTCCAGGTTGGGAATATGCTTGAATGTTCAACATAATCTGGCGTTTCATCACGTAAAACCACAAACCTGTGAACATTTGAACTGAATCCCATTTGTTTCTCGTCTCCAGACGTTTAAAGGAACAATCTCGACGTGACCATCGAGGCTTTGAGAGCGTTCGTTACCTTGAAAGTGCTTGAATTTGACTCTTGATGAAAGAGAAAGCTGTAACTCGCTGTCCCTGTGTGTGGATCTTTACAGGCAGTACCTGATGAGGAACCCGTGCCCCACCCTGCCTTTCCACCACCAGATGCCGCCCCCCCACTCCGACACTGTCGAGTTCTACCAGAGGCTTTCCACAGAAACCCTCTTCTTCATCTTTTACTACCTGGAGGTGAGACGTGTAACCACCAAGAGATCAGATTAGATCATATGTGTATGTCCTGCCTCCTGCTCCGGGGGGGGGGGGGGGGGGCGGGGCGGGCGGGGGG
>JAVQJL010010861.1:0-28040 GCA_036024295.1 Nannoperca obscura | reverse complement strand
CATATCATTCAGTCATTTCAACATAATTCAACGTTTCAAAGCAGCTATTCAGTTTAGCGATAGCATTTCAGCAGCCAGCATTCACACCGCAATTTCTTCAGAAATTGCCTTCTCTAGTTCACATTACCCACTTCAAGTGAATATTTTATGCAGATGTTGATTAAGCTAATTTGTAGTTACTAATAAAATATTAATACTCCTGTCCAACTGATTATGGTAGTTTGTTCTTAGAGGTGGAAAACAACAGAGAACGTATTTATATAGCAAATCTTCCCACATCATCCTTATGTGGCCAGAGAGTCATGGCAAGTCTATCCCTCTACTGGGCTCCAGGTCGAACACGTGGATGGAGTTGGTAAAGATTTACCAAAGGTTCCAGTTTCACGTGTCAGTGATGCATTGGGCGGTACTGGAGACATCCTGGTGGTGGCGCTATGTCGACAAGCGTGAGCAAGGTCACACGGTACCATTCTGCTGTCTGCGCTCCTCACTCCTCAAACGCTGCAGCTGCCGTCATCATCCACACTGTCGCACAACCATGGCGGACAGCGCAAGTGAGAGCGACACCGACGGAGCGGGGAGCAGCTCGGCCACCCCGATGTCTTCTTCCGCTTCAAATTCGGGAAAACCGAGCATAGTCATTTCACAGTTTCGTTTGGAGGAGCTGACGAACCGCCTGGCCTCGTTACAACAAGAGAATAAAGTTCTTAAAATTGAGCTTGAGACGTTCAAACTCAAGTGCAAAGCCCTGCAGGAGGAAAATCGGGACCTCCGCAAAGCTAGCGTCACCATTGTGAGTAACGTTAGCTGGCTAACTAGCTAGCAAGACGCGGTCCCCACGCTACTTCTTATATTGCATTTGTCAGCAAGTTAGCTATGGCTAGTCTTGTTTGGTTAGTGCTAAATAGTCCAGGTAAACACATTTAATGTGTTACACGAATCTGTTATCTGTATTTGAACACCATCACCTGGTGTTTTGCCAGCTCTCCTAACATTAGCTAGGTGTGTATGTTGCTAATTTAGCCAGCGGGCTAACGTTTGCTAGGTGGCTGGGCGACGATAGCGAGCTAGTTTGCTTTGTTTTGTTTTGCGTTGCTAATCCTGGCTAACGTTAGCTCGTTGGCAATGTCAAGTTAAACGGCTTTATAAAATAGGTGGGCACCTCACGATGCAAGTTACAAGACTGCTGTTAGCTATTTGGTCAGCTGATTACTTACTGCACCACGTTATGTCCAACAAGGGTACGGTAACGGTGAAAATAAATATCCAGTAGCAGCACTGGCATGGACCGATGCATCATATATCTCCATGCTCGGTTAATCAGTCTCAGCTTTATAAAAATGTGTAACCGATCTGTTGGATAGATGGAAAAGTATGTAGGCCAAACTTGGCGAGCTAGCTAAATGACAGGCTCATATGTTGTCAAGTCAGCCACAGTACACCCTTTTCACCCTCCTGTAAATGTGTGAAGCTTAACTAGCTGTTTGGTTTCTATTGTCTCAGTCATTGTTCTCGAACAACTGACACATTCTCCCAGCTTGCAAACCAGAATTCAGCTTTGCGGTCCGTGAAGAATGAGGATGGAGAATTCGAGTCTGGTGTTAACAAGGGCAGACGCATCATCACACTGTAATGCTAGCATTTGTAGCTGTCTCAACACATTTCCTTAGTACCCCCACGATTCACTCTTCCCTTCACTGCAAGTCACCCATTACTGTAATATCTCTTGAGTCATCAGGGAACATTCAGCTTCCTCTTTTGCTGGCAGACTTTCACTGCAGCAGATTTTGGTGTGTTTGCACTGCGCCTATATGCACTGTTGGCCAATTAAATCAGGAGAAATGTGAAAATCCAACGTTTTTTTGTGCCGAATCTAAAAGTGTACTTCACTCATGTTTGCCTCTGCTACTCTTATTTCCTTTTGTCTCACAGCAAGCGAGAGCAGAGCAGGAGGAAGAATTTATCAGTAACACCTTGTTCAAGAAGATCCAGGCCCTCCAGAAGGAGAAGGAGACCTTGGCGGTGAACTATGAGAAGGAGGAGGAATTTCTCACCAACGAACTGTCAAGGAAACTCATGCATGTGAGTGATGGGAACAAGATATTAAAATTACCCATTTTTAACTCAGTGGTTGGAGTTGTGTCTACAAGGCACAGAGGAGAATAGCCTAACGTCAGTTTGGACTTTGACCCTTTTTGATGACTCATATTGATAAGATATGTCACTGTGGCACACATACGTTTTATGTAGTACTGTCAAGGATGTTCAGCTTAAGCTCGCTAACTGTGTCTTTGCACACAACCCAATGTATGAATGCGCAGCAGCTAGTGCATTATCAACTGTGTTGCCTGAAGCCTGGAAAGGCTCAAGATGACTTCACTGCGGCTGCTTTTCTAAATGACTCTCCTCTTGTCTGCCGGCTATTTGGTACAGTCTCTTTTCCACATCTTATTTTCCCAACTGCCGCCCTCACACTTTCAATGGCTAGCTGTAGAGTGACTAATAGTTTGATGATGTGTAAAGGAGTGTGACTCTAGAATGGATGCAAATGCCTCTGCAGACCCTGCTTAAGGTCACACAGATTGACATATTTGTGCCTTTTGTTATCTTGTCTTCTCACTTAACATGACCCAGACCCTTGTCTACCTCCGCCTGTAGACTTGGTGCTCTCAAATGACCAATAGTGTGTGCGTATGCGTGTATACATGGGCATGTGTTGGTCATTTAATTTACTGGATGTGTAAATGCTCCTGTGCTGAAGCACTTTTGTAAACAATTTTGTGTGGTGTTTCCCCACCATTTCTTTTGATGATGGATGTTTTACTTAAGTAGTCTAAACTTAAGAAGTGCCTTAGCAGGTATCTAAATTGATGCCTATCTTTTAGCACACTTTATGACCTATACAGCGTCAGTTTTATGAACAGTGTAATTTGTATTCCCCTTTCTAATATCTTCTTCTTAGAGAGGAAGCAGATAAAATGTTTCATGCTATTTTTGTCTAGTTGTTGTTGTTATTAATGCATGAGATAATGAAGGGGAAAAACTTTCACACAGTTACCATTATGTACAGTATGTACACACAGGAGCACATTGCCAGTATTCTGGTGTTGCTTACCAACAGCCTCTGCTTGAAGGACAGTGGAATACAATATCTCTGCAAGGTGTCCATAGGCTGAAGATGAACAGGTCACACAGACTTTGGCATAGTTGCCACTCACTGCATAGTTGGGTGGAGGCCTGTTGTACAGTAGATGGTAGTTGTATTGGCTAAAGGGAGGCACAGTATCTAAACAATTCCTAATATTGTTGGCATGTTAACTATAAGAAAAATGGCTGCACTGCATGTGTCAAACCTTGTGTGTCTTTTCTTTCTGCCAGGATACTACAGAGCCCTCTGTATACTCTGTATGAATGCAGTAAGTTAAAACAAACTGCGTTGTTTTCAGGAGTTCTGGTTGTTTTGGTAGCATAATAGAAATTGTTAATTTTCCCCCAAGTCTTTTCGTATCATTTCATTTGCATCCCGTTTCCCATAATGAGTCACTTATATATTTCTTCACACAACCATCACATTTTGAATCAGGGTGGAGCCGCACCCTTTCTTTGTATTGGTGAGCCGCCAAAGGTGGTTACTTTGGTTGCCAAATCATTATTTTATGGTTAATTTCTCTCTCTCGCTCTCTCTTCTTGTGCTCTTGCTCCTCTCCCTTCTTTCTCATTTCTTCCACCACCTCTTTTTTTTTCTTCTGTCGATTCACTGCTCTCCCCCTTTTCCACCCTAGCTCCAGCACGAGAAGGCCGAGTTGGAGCAGCACTTGGAGCAGGAGCAGGAGTTCCAGGTTAACAAGCTCATGAAAAAGATCAAGAAGATGGAGAATGAAACCATTTCAAAGCAGCTAACCTTGGAACAGGTATGCGAACTGTGGTAGAGCAAGAAGATTTCAGCATGCCCCTGATCTTGTAGTAGTGTGAGATGCCAACATTTCCCCATCCTTTAATTCTTCCAACTGAAAGTTAGCTGGAAAGAACATTTTGGTCTGTGGTTTGGTCAAACCAGTGTGTGTGTGTCTCGAACCACTCCATAATGTTTCCATGCTCTGTTGACAGGATATTTCTCGAGATGTGCATGCATACATTTCTTGTTGCTGCTCACTTGTGAAAATATGTCTGAGTGATGCTTGTATAAAGCCACTTTGCATTTTGTGTAATCAAGTGGCATGTTTACCAAAATGTGACTTAATTTCACCACACACAAAAACGAGCAGCTACATTTTATATAAGTTTATCCTGCATTTTTTTTTCTATCACTGTGGCTCTCACACAAGCCAGCACAAGGACAGTAGCTCTATGAAACCGAAGCTTATCTGGACAGAGACCTTGGGTTTGCATGTGTGTGCAGTCCTGTGAATACTTTTCGACATCAAGGTTTTTGTGTCTGAACGTCACTCTTCGCTCTTTTTATTCTCCAGTTGAGGCGGGAGAAGATCGACCTTGAGAACACATTAGAGCAGGAACAAGAAGCCCTGGTCAACAGACTGTGGAAACGGATGGACAAACTGGAGGCTGAGAAAAGGTGTGGAATGATCATATTATGCCTGAACCATTTCAGATTCCAGCGATGATAGATAGAGGAGGAAGATGGACGATCAGTTGCAGCAGAACAACATCAGTGGAGTCTGGAGGGGCCTTAAAACCATCCCTGGTTACAGGGGATGCCCAATGCCCAGCCAGTGGGAGATCGAAAGTGGGGGATTGATCTGAACCTTTTTCATCTATGGATTTGGTTCAGTCAGATCATTTTGCATCCACTGTATACTGGCCTGACAATACAAATGCACTATATAAGAGGCCGGAGCAGACTCTATCTGCTGAGAAGACTTTTGGAATGTAGATGGAACTCCAGAGGACCTTTATTTTTTTCATCAGTGATGTCATCCTCTGATGTGCTGGAGCAGCACCATCTCCTCTGCTGACGGGGACATACTTAACAGACTGGTTAAGAAGGCCAGCTCTGATAGCTAAGCTATCATTCGTATCATTTGTGCAATATCAGTATATACTAAACTCCAATATCAATATTTTCTCTGTGCAATAATGTGAATTCAACCGTTACTTACTTATTATATCTTGCTTTTTCACTGATGTTTCTTGCGATTGTCCCTTTGCTGCACTGGAAAATTCCACAGTGTAGAAGTAATAAAAGATCATTTTATCTTATTTGTTTAAGATAAAGCGTGTCATCATGTCCATTGTTTCTGTTGATGAATTATAGTAACCATGTGTTTTGTTTGTTTTCTGTTCCAGAATCCTTCAGGAGAAGTTGGATCAGCCCGTATCGGCTCCTCCCTCCCCAAGAGACGTTTCCATGGAGATAGACTCACCAGAGAACATGATGCGGCATATCCGCTTCCTGAAGAATGAGGTGGAGAGGCTTAAGAAAAGCCTGCGTACCACTGAGCTGCAGCGTAAGTAGCCACTCAACCTTTCACATGATCCAAGGGAGTGTGCACTCTGAAGGGGCAGATGCTTTCAATTGTTGATTAACCCTTGTGCTACCTTGCCGGGTCATTTTGACCCAGTTGCCCATTGTCTTGACCCAGTGTCTTCTCCACAGGGTAGCACAAGGGTTAAGGATGCGATTGGTTAAACTGATCCTCTGATAAGCCCAGGGGGCCAAATTCACCCTACACACAGGCATGGGTTGTTTTCCATAGGTCAGACAGAAAAGGATACTTTCTGGCCATGTCCGATACAGCTTACATCCATGTTACCTTCCACTGGTCACATTACACCTGAAGATACTTGAAGACTATATGGAAAAAGTGGAACTTCAAAGTGGTCAACAACAAGCCTCTGCCCTTATTGTTATACCTCTATAAAAATGTAGGGCAGGGTCATGTTTAATTTGGTCTCTGAAAGCCTGTAACACGGTGTACTTGTACACACAAACATGATAACGCGGGGAAGGTATGTGGCACTTGAAAGGTGGAATCCATATTAGGCCACTGCATTACCAACTCTGTTTGCGGGCAAATTGAAACCAGAGCTTTTCATGTTTTGTGGGCTCTACTAAAGCACATAGGGCGTGTGCAAAATAACGGAAGCATCTCACAGTACAACGTTAATATCGCTTGTTTGTCGTTCAGACAGTCAGAGGTGTTGATCCAGCTCCATGTATCTTATCCATTAATGGAGATTTGTCTCAACACATTCCTTGAAGTGTTGTTATTCTGTCTGCTTTGTTATTGCCACTAGAGGGAGCTGCCAGTCCAACCTTTAACACATCAAGCAGCAAGACAGTATCACTAGTGAAGTAAATATGACATTGCTTGCCTCATAATCCACTGTGTTTGTAGAGATCAGTGTTGACCCTTTCACTTTCAATTTTAAACAGAATTTTGAAAAGGACATATTGTACTGCACTTGGAGGTCCTGGAAGGGATTATATGTTGCTTATTTTTTTTAATTTCCTGGAAAGTACTTTATGCTTATTGCTTAGAAAAGGGCTCCATAAATACATTCATGTACAATTATATATAACAAATTTGACATGTTACACATTCATGCAATTGTTGTCCATGTTATGATACAGTGGCCAAGATGTGAGCATGACAGTGTCTCAACTGATGTCATTTGTTCTGTGTGTCCCCTCCCAGACACAGAGAAGCGTGCCCAGTACATAGAGGAGGAACGACACATGAGGGAGGAGAACATCCGGCTGCAGAGAAAGCTTCAGAGAGAAATGGAGCGCAGGGAAGCCCTGTGCAGACAACTGTCGGAGAGTGAATCTAGTCTGGAGATGGACGATGAGAGGTAGAGGATGGGCGTGCGATAGGACAGATTATCAAATAGGTCACAGTAACTTCACACTATGGTGCAAAATCGCCCAAGTGGTACCTACACAGTCAAGATAAAAAAATCAAGACAGGAATTTGAGTTTGTTGTGATGGCTCTAAGGCTGGACGTACAGTCACAAAACACTATCTGTTCCATCTCCATTAGTATGAGACCATCTAATAGGATCAGTATTGTAAACATCTAATCATTAACCTTTTATACAGGCGTGTGTGTGTGTATTTCAGCTTTGAAGTCGTTTGTTCTGTTTATTGAAACATCTTGTAATTTTGTAGTTTTTAAAGGGCACTATGCTGTATAATATAAATGTTCCTTCTTGTTTAGGTACCGTAATTAATTTTTTTTTCTTTTTCATAACAATTGTTCTACATTTGATTTGATTTGAAAGGGCATGTACATAAACCTTCTAAAGGGTCATACTAGTCGGTTTGCATGCTTTTATTAAGGCAAATAAAAATCACTGTCAGCTAAAATAGCTCCTCTTGAGAAACTTGAAGGGTGCTGCAGGTCCACGTTTGCCTCACATACCAATTAGGCTAAACTGATCACATGTACACACCAACTTTAAGTAGACATAAGGGAACTTTGATATCGCACATTGAAGGGGTTATCACTAACATCCTCATTTATGTTGCACATGGCTGTCTTGTTGCCTAACAATCTAATCTAACCCTGTCAAACTATGGATTGATTGCTTTTTTTGAACTAGAAATCTAACGAATTTTCATAAAAAGGTCATCTCATTATCTCAGGTACTTCAACGAGATGTCTGCACAGGGATTGCGAGCCAGGACTGTGTCCAGCCCCATCCCCTACACCCCCTCCCCCAGCTCCAGCCGGCCCATATCCCCTGGTAGGTACATTTTATATGGCCACTGTCCAGTCAACAAGGTATATTGCGTCAAAGAGAATTGGCCAACACAACAATAAAAAGCACCTTTTAATATCACTTTATTTGACTCATTGCCAGAAGACAAGCTTTATCTTTGTAACAAAGCATAACATCATATCTTGTGTCAAATCTGGAACCAACATTCATTGACATTCAGGTTGAAGTCTCAAAGGTCAGTGAAACCGTAACTAAATCCCCAGTGTAGATGGCAGTGAAATAAAAACCGCTTGCCCTCACTCTGTCCAATCAAATCAACTTCTTGCTCTCTTATGTAAGACACCTGACAGCAGCTGCAGCCCTTGTGTCTGCGGTAATCAGGAGGATCATAAAAAGTCCTGATGCTTGCATAACAAATACAATTTTCTGAATGATTTTGTATAACAATTCAGTATTTAACTGGAGTCAGCTGCTGAATTATTGAACATAAAACTAAATGACAAACAGGGTTATGCTTTTTCAGGTTTATGAGATATATATTAGAAATTCCTTAAATTGATTCCCAATGAACACTTATATTCCTAGTGTTGTTTGTCACTACAATTATTAATGAGTTGTTTAATGTTGACCACAAAAGTAATTTAAAGCAAGTCAATATTTAGTGACTGTCACAGAGAGGGAGAAAGATAAACACAAAAAACATAATGAGGGAGGTTAATGAGGGAAAAGCCCACAAATGTATGCATTTGTGCTATTGAAAAGCATTTTTGGTAAACCAAAACCCCAATCTCCCATAAGGCCAGGTCCACTCAATCATGTTTGGTGTGTTTGTGCAAGATATCCGATTACAGCCTAAAGGTTTGCACAATGACGAGACAGCTCTCAGGTGCCAGAGCACCGCTGTTTTTTCTGTTCTGTAAGCCAGATTGCATTCACCAATCATTCTAGGTCTAAGTAATCCAGGAAGTGGTGTTTGTTGACAAGAAGCATTACTTTGAGTCTCCAACAGCCAGAGTTGAGTATATAATTACATTTAATGACTTGGAACAAAAGTACAATACAGTATGTGCAACTTTCTCTTCATGTCTGTCTTCCTGTTTCTGTCGCAGGTCTCTCATATGGCAGCCACACAGTTGGCTTCACCCCTCCAGCAACACTGTCCAGAGCTGCCATCTCCCACTACAACACCCCCGCCCTGCACGTCCACGGAAGCTCCTCTCACGCCGTAGCGGTAAGACAACCACCCACACCTGCTTAACCAGAAAATCTCTAATCGGTTCAGTTTTCAGAATCTCACAGGGGTTTATTTTCATATGTATGTGTTGTCTGCAGTTAGCAACCCAGGGCTTGAATACTTGGGTCAAGGAGTTTATTTGAGAATTTTGAGAGAATTTTTGTTGCTTCAATTTAAATGTGAAAATACAGGAACAAAAACATTTTTTATATTCTAGCCAAGTATTTGGGCGGCCCCGACTGAGCACCGCTCACGTGTCTTCAATAGCACAGTGATAACTGAATCAACACACCTTGTTTGCGTCACATACACTTCCGTATAAGCTTATCTTTTATACTTATATTGGTATTTTATACTACGGTCATGGTCCATTGAAGCCTTTCTCCTAACCAACCAGTGCATTTTCAGTTTCATCAGTTATCATGATCAGTCACTGTGGGAAAGGGGCTGATGGGCTTAAATTGTAATTTCTTGTTTGGTACATTTGTCAGCTCGCTGGCAATTTGTGTCCTTTTTACAAACACGCGCAAATGAAGTACACCATGATGAGGATACACAATTGTCACCAACGTTCAACGTTGTGAACAGCTGACCACTTGTATTGGATAGTTTCGAACGTGTTTGCAGAAAAGAACTCTTCAGGGATCAGGCATCAGGGCTGTTAGTCAGAGGGCGGTCTGTTGGTTTTAAGCCAGTTTAACAATGCAAATGAAAACCCGGCTCTTCTGTACCCGCTCGTTACTCCTGAGGTGTGCTCACTTGCTCATTCTCATGTGAATGCCAGTTTGGTACTTTTCAGGTCACTGTGACCCGAGTCCTGACTGAAACTGTGAGTCACCTCCAACCAATTCCTAAACCCTTTGCTGAGATTTCACAATTTCCAACAACATATTCCTTCCACACTTAAACCTTTCCTCCCTTTGTTCTCTTGTATACCTCCGTCTCTCATTTTCTCTGGTATTCTACATCCATTCAATTACTCTTGATGCATGATGGACCAGACCACATCTCTCCCACCACCAATCAGCCCACCCAGGAGTTAAAACGGGGAAATAAAGTCTGGGACCAGAACCTCAGACAGATTAATTTTTCTCTAAAAGCCCATGTTCTTTTCCCTTTTCATTCCTCTGACTGGAATTGCAGTTGTCAGGTCATGACCGATCTTTCAGTGGGGGGAAACATGACCAGTGGTTTGTAGCCCTGGAAACACTGTTGGACTGAAATTACTGCTACAGTTAACTTCTGTATTCTGCTAAAACGAAAGGGTAAAAATGCCCAAATGAGTATCTTCACATGATGTTGGTTGGACTGAGTTTCTCCAAACACCTCAGTTTAGAATGCTGCCACCCAGATGTGTTATACAAAATGAGGCTTATTTATTTATTTTTCTCTCTCTTTCTCAAACAGAGGCCCTCTCCAAGAAGAAGCACCAGCCCCGACAAATTCAAACGTCCAACACCCCCGCCCTCCCCCAACACGCACTCAGGGGCCCAGCAGGCACAGCCTCCGCTACCCCCACCAGCTCAGCCCATGGTCCAGTCCATGTCCTCCCCGGCAGCTATGTCGCAGCACGCAGCAGCAGTACAGCAGCCTCCCTCCCAGCCTTAATGCAACACACAGTCTCTGTCTTTGCGCGTGAGCGCGCCCACTGAATGCCACGACGCTACCGCAACAGCAGCTTCCATCATTTCCAGCTCTGGAAGTCAAGTTTCTTACTCTTAACTAACTCCACAAAAGAAGCAGCTTGAAAAGTTTTAGAGTGCAAAGAAACAAGAATGGCGGCTGACCCTCAATGAAGCTAGCCGCCTGCCAAATCCACATGTGGCGTTACTTTACTCGTAAAAGGAATGGATAGACTGAAAAATAATCGCTTGTGGGATTTGTAGGCCAATTATCTGTTCCACCTTCTGTCTTGTACATGTTATGTTTATTTTCTTTGCTTGAGACTTTAGCTGGTTGGAATTGTTGTTGTGGCGCTTCTACGATCGCACAAACAGCACATTACAGTATGTTTCAAGGTGGTGTTTTCTGATAGGTTGGATGTTTTGGATTAATGGATGGATGACTAGAGAAATCTGATAGATGGATGTGGTCGATTCTTTTAATGCCTATAATATGACACTTGATTGCAGAAAATGTCCTCCGCTTCCCCCCCCCTCCGCCCCCTTTTTCTCTGAAGCGATGTCAACTACCCTTTGATTAGGGTCAAGAAGAGGTGTCATAGAGGACTGCTAGGAGTTCATTATAGGGCATTGATCAAACAGAGCTTGCTCCACCGTTATTTTAGTTTCTTAAAGCATTCAAGGCTCGGCTTCAGTTGAAATTAAAAAGGAAAAAAAGCATCAAGGAGGATGGACACTGGTACATAAACCACAGATAAATGTCGCCTTTTGAGGTGTTTAAAAATGTAGTCTGAGGTGTTAAAACTTAGTCATGTACTCAGTCTCTTCTCTGCTTCTCTCTCTCTGGTGTATTTCTGAAAGCTTCTATCATCCTTGTGGATATTCCTCATCAGAAAAAGGAAAAAAAAACATAATTCTCTTTACACTAAATATACATACTGCTAAAACATTCTAAATGAATGGTACTGTTGAACTAAATTTCTATGTATGATTAAAGCTCTTGAGATGACAACTTCTGTTTTTAATTGTCAGTTTTTATGGTTAGCATTTACTACTAGTTTGTTATGTGAGAAGTATGAGTTTAAAATTGATACGCAAGCTGTAGACTTCAGAACTGTTGCAAATAACAATCGGTCAGTTCTATTATTTTTCCCCCTGAAAGATAACAACAGGTGCACAGGTTCCGCATTGTTTGTCTTTTTGTGTATTAAATTTCACTGGAATGTTTCCTTGTAGAAATCATGAGGTCAAACCAAACCCCTACAGTAGTTGTAGTTAAAAATGTTTGTACCTTCGATAAATATTCACCATCAAAGCTCACACCCTATCTTGGAAGGCAAAAAAAGTTAATATTTCTTATGGAGGAGACATTTGTTCAGTACATTTGATGTGCTGCATGTGTGGAGGCAGCTGGAGAGTTTAACCTCCCGCATAATGGGGAATCGGATATCTCTGGCTTTTCTACATTTCAACACTGGTAAGATTTTTATTTTTATACTTTATTGTCATTTTACTACCATGGTTTATGACCTTGTACTGTCTGGTAATATATATTGCTATAAAATTTGCAAAACATTGTTGAGGTGCCGTGAGGATAAATTCTAATCACCCAAACGATCCCGATTTTTCTTTTAGGGCCACAAGAATGTCAAAGTTTTCACTTAATTCAGTGAAATATCTCTACATTCATGCTTCCCAGAAGATGCATCCTCCTGAATTTGGTGTTTCCCCGACCTTTCCTCTTGGCGCCACCATGAGGTTGGTATTTTTTTATCATCAGGTAAAACATGTATTTTTGTTTATGACCATATACCTGTGCATCCATGAGCCAGTACAAATTCCAGCTTCTCAGTTTGGGAAAGTAAAGACGGCAAATACAACAGTTTGAAAAGTAACTGGTCATTTTTCTGCCTGGAAGAAACTTTTAATTTTCTGTTGTAATGTAAACTACTGGCTTTATATCGTAAGGTTGGGGATGTAAATTTGTGGGCAGCAGCATGTTGTATATTTAGATTCCATATTAACAAATCGCAACAAGAATAATTTTTTTGATATTTTTCTCTCCATTTCATACTTCCAGGCCTAGTTAAACAAAAACCTACCTTTCACCAATAGTCATGTCATGTGACCTTGATGTGCTGTAATGATTTTTCTTCAAATTTATTTCACTATGCACCGAAGTGGTCGACTGATCAGCCATCTGACAGACGTTGCCATACCTACAGCAGAGTCATGCCATAGAGTGGCTAAACACTGAAATATAGCGTCCGTTATTCTCAGATTTTTATCTCTTGCTCTTACTTCATCGTGTGATGAGCCTCTTACACAAAACGGCTCCGTTTAGTTTTGATTCTGTGCCAGTATCTAACTTTGTTTTCCCGGTCTACATGGTCTTAACCGGTTCTAGCTGGCTAAAGGAGTAGTGTTTTCCGCAAATCAATCATTCCAGGATCATTTAACATGGTAAGCCTTAGTGGCTGTAATAAGCTGTGGTGGAGGGGGGTGGGGCAGGGATGACGACCTACGCAGCACATTAGGCTTCCTTTATTCACACCTGCGGCCGGTTCCAACTCACCAGAATCAAAATATACACCCCATCGTAACTGACATGAGTATATCTTTGTCCAAAGGCTTGCTGAGAGTTCTGATACAACTAAATTGTACCCTCTGTTTTTCTACCATGTTGCATTGTTCTCTCTTGCTGCTGAAGCCGGCAACCTGAACTAATCCAAGCAGGAATCTGGACCGGAGGCTCAGGGTGGCCCTGCTGAGTGATAAAGTGGCCTTTGACCTCTGCAGCGTTATGGAGCTTAGATGGCCATACCAAGAGACATGTATCTAGACTGCAGGGGTGGATCTGTGTGTTCACACCTGCCAGACCTCTTACGTAATAGAACAGCGGTCTGCAGCTTCTCAGGTGTCACAAAAGTGCTAGAGAGAAAAGAAATGATACTTTGAGATGTCAGAATATCAGGTCATTTAAGTGAAACTGCTTGGAAATATGTGTGCACATGTGGGTTAGGGTTAATGGCGTTACATTTTGAGATTGCACAAAGCTTGTTCCAAGGCAAAGTAGCCTTACTTTATTTGTCATTTTCATTTTATGCGCATTTTGGGTTCAGTGTAGAAAAAGTCATCAAATTTGAGGCTAAAAGAATGCTATAAAGGGTCAAATTTGATCTGAACAGTATGTAAAGGTAAACTGTGCCTCCCATGTTCTTTTTTCGCTTAATTTGCCAGGCAGAAGGGGATTATGGAGCCTAAGACCCTTTCTGGCAGCAGACCTCAGCTATGGGAAAAAGAATCAAAGTTCTTGGAAGAATTTAAGGTGCATTCAGTGTGAAAACCCGTTTCACCTCTGGTCTGCTCTCTTCATCCCGCCTCCATTCTTACTCGGCTCCCCGTCCTTTCATCTTTCACATCTTTTCTTTGATTTCTTCTTTCCCTTCTCTACTCCACTCCTCTGCTTTCCCCCCCCCCCCTCTTCTGACTCGGTCCAAACTTTGTTCCTGACCTGAGGTTATGAGAATGGGTGCAATCACAAGGTGATATATTTTATGATGCAGC
The DNA here is from genome assembly GCA_036024295.1 of Nannoperca obscura. Lineage (NCBI taxonomy): Eukaryota > Metazoa > Chordata > Actinopteri > Centrarchiformes > Percichthyidae > Nannoperca > Nannoperca obscura. The sequence goes on along the minus strand of JAVQJL010010861.1, from coordinate 13,933 downwards.
TGCAGTGTGACTAAGTGCAACTCTTCTCTCTGCTCTCACACTACAGTATGAATTCATGCAATTATCGAACACAAGACGGGAAAGCATTTGTATCAGTCACACATTTGTGGGCCTGTGTTCAGTTAATTGTAAACCAACACGTGTCTGGTTCTTGTGTGTTTCTGTGGCTAGAAAGATTTTTTTTTTAAGTTATCTTAAATATGTAAACGTGTACAAATTAAATTAGAAAGTGGAGCAACAGAAGTAAATCCAAGGTATTCTATCATGTTATAGACATATAATTAAAAGATGTAACTTTCTACTAAGTATAGCATATTGTACGTTATTATCATGGAATTGTATTTTAGTTTGAATGTATTGTTTGATAATGTAAAGAGATAATCTGTTTAGATTTAATGCTCTTTGATTCTGCCGCTGGCAGCGATGTACTTACTTATAGCACTTGGGATTCATCACCAGCCCTTACAAGTCTGATGAGACGTCTTGTTGTTATTGATCATGGTTCTATGCACTTTATGTAAAGCTCTTATTTGGAAGGCTAAATAAAGAAAAGCTTAATGTAATATCATTCACCTGTGTTTCCTTGGCTACATTTTTATTTTATTTTACAGCTCTGTGTTAAAGTAAGCCTACTCATGGGTCACTAAAGTAATTTTATAATAGTCACGGTTAAACTGTGTATTACTAAAACACTAAGCTGCCCCATCTCCCCTCCTGTAAGATTCCTTCAGGCTGCTTTTAACTCCTTGCTGCATGGAAGCCAATTCGTGTGTTATCACACTCCCATTCGTTGAGGTTTAATCAAACTCCAGTTGTTTTCTGGCGATGGGGAAAGCCGATCAAGATTCGACTGAAGAGTTTTGTGCAGGTGTTGCTGTAACAAGCGCTCCCCATGGAGAGGACTCCGGGCAGTGCGCCCTGCTGGTGCGGAGCGGTGCTGTTATTACCGTCCCTCAACCGGTTCAGACTGGACTGACGGCAATATTACCAATGTTCCTGGAGATAAGTAGCCAACACTCCCAGCCCCCAACTTTACCACCTGAACGCCACACTGCCCGCGTGACGATGCGCGTGCATATTAAAATAAGTTTATAAAGCATGTATATCATTTCTCTAATTATTCTTTTAACTTTTTCAATTGCCTTATTAAAAGAACCTGTTTTGAGCTTCACGGCCCGAAAACAGGTCAAATCAGGTACACTGTTCTCCCACTGTGCATGTGCTTTGTGTGTGTTTTCGATTAGAGCTGCGTATTATTTCACACGCAGCCGAGAGTAAATAAAAAGTATGTAATATGACCCATAAACCCACTTCAAGACACCTTGTTCTCTCCGGGCGCGCAGTAGGAAGCGGCGCGTTTCCTCCCGCAGCTGCGTTCAAGCTGCTGCTGCTGCTGCTGCTGCTGCTCCTGGACCAGCGAGAACAGCTTTGAACCGGTTTTGTCGCTTGCTACAAAGCGGTATAAAACGGATGCGCTATGCGCATTGTTAATGCAGAGTGCGCTCTTAACACACGGGCATTATTCCGGCGCAGACCGACCCGCGTCCACGCACGAGCCCTTTTCTCGTTGATGCGATTTGTTGTGTTTCTGTGAAAAGGGGTTTTAACGGGGGAAAGCATCCTACATGGAAAGATCCCGCAGAGAACGCAGCTCTGCAGGGTCCTGCTGCTGTTTCTGTATATGCTGAGGTGAGTGCCGCATGGTTTTAACCCAATAACACAAACAGCGCACCTGTGTTTGTATTGAAGTAGTAAAATGAGAACATACTGTTATTGTTATCGGTGAATACAGAGAATGGGCCGTTGAAGCAATCGTGGGCATATAGTGATTTTCTTCAGGATGTTATTGTTATGAAATGGTTGCATATTTACTGTCAACAAGCTGTAAACCTGCTTACCTAAATCTGAGGAGCTTTGCACCAACTTTTCCTTCACTAAATCACCTCACTGTAAATGAAGTGTGATTACATGGGGCTTAATGCTGCTGCAGGTTATTAATAATGGGGGGGGGGGGGGGGGTAGCAGCAGTTTTCTTTACTTTCTCCTCCTCTAAGGTGTGGTTATTCAGACAGGAACAAAAGGGGCAGTTGTGTAGTGTTAAGTTCCAGTCAGTCAGTGTTCAGGACCTCACACAGGTACACCTGCCTGTTTGCCCAGGCCAAGTGCTGCAGCAGCCTTCACTACATCAAGGCTTTGCGTGAGTGTATATTTTGGAAGCCATTGTAGGACCAGTGTAAAAATACCGTCATGGGCAATAACTCCTATGGGCTCCACTTGTCGTCGTTTGAATTGTTTTGCTGTCAAAGTTACAACTGTGATGTTTGCCGGTATATCGTTTCCAGGAACCCCTCCTCTGTCAAACCTGTAGCAGATCCCAGAGGGCAGCAGTAACACCAGCACCATGGCTCCATCTACTAAAGTGGTGGACGGAGGCTGGGGATGGGCGATTGTTGTGGCTTCTTTCATGGCCCAGCTCCTGGCCTATGGATCACCCCAGTCGGTGGGCGTGCTGTACCCTGAGTGGCTGCATGCCTTTCAGGAGGGCAAGGGCATGACGGCCTGGGTGGGCTCCCTCGTGGCTGGAGTGGGACTAATAGCCAGTGAGTAGCACACACTGTACTAGAGTAATAAGCCTGGGCATCGGTCCACATTTTTGGTTAAAGAGCCAAACCTAATGCCAGTTGAATTAGATCAGAGAGAGGGATCAGGGGGGTTCCTGATCCTGCGGTGAAGTTTTGGAGTCATGTTAGAGCAGCTTTTTAGAAAGATACATGCAAATGAAGAAAGATGTGTGTAATATTTCAGCCCTTTTTTCTTTCAGATTATTGTTTTTAGCATCTGACAATTCTGTGATTTGAAATATATTGATGTATTGGCACTAAATATCAATGCTGACAATATATCTGCTGACATGTGTGACATGGGTGCCTTTACACCTACAATATCATCCTATCATTTCCTTCTCAGTCATCATGCCACACGACGCCACTGATGGCAAAGCAGACACAACGCTTGTTCTCAGTAAGCAATCACAGAGGAATGTGTTTGCTATAGCTACAGGTGTTCGAGTTACTACTTACTTACTGTAATGTTTAACAGGGTGGGAAGAAAAGGCGATGCTGTGACAAAGATGGACACTTGAGTTGCTGTTATTGATTTTCTAGCAGAGCAAAGCAAGTGCAAGTCATCCATGCTATGAATGTAGGAGGATCACTTAGTCCTAATCTAACCACAGAGGGAGGAAAAGAGAGACAGATGGGAGGGGAGGGGAGGGGAGGGGGGGGGGGGGACGCAGACACTTAACATACTGTACTTGCTCAGCAAGGCTGTGTACACAAACTTACTTGAACCCAAACATAAAGAAAGAGAGGGCGGAGTCTGAAAGTGTGGCAGCATGGGGAAAGCTCAGTCAGACTCGGTAACCTTTCAGTAATGTCTGGGAATTATTATAAAGCTGTGTCCTAAGAATGTGTTGAGCAAACAGGATTGGTGATAGATAGTGGTCTTGGTTGACATTTCTGTCCAAAGGCAGAGTTCACCTGCCAGCCTGGCTTCCTGCTGTTGTCTTTGTCAGAGGGGGGGTGAGGTGAAAATCATGACTTGACAGATCTGGCCTCAGGCCGGACAACTGCAGCACTGCAGTTCCTGCTGCACAGCAACACGGCCTTCGCTCTTCTGAGAGGGGAAGGAAACAGTAAATGTCGCATGATGAATGACTCAAGCAACCAATGGGTGAAAATGAAAGGAGAGTGTGTGTTTAAGAGAGGAGCTATGAATCTAATTGGTCTGTGTAAAATGTTGAAGTAAAACGCTGGACAGGAAGATTCTCTTGGGTGAATCTCTCTGACAGGTTGCCAGTTTGAACCTAATGTGGTGTGGCAGTGTCGTGGTCAGACACAGCAGTGCTTTGTGAGATGGCGTTTAATTTTCTCAGAAACTCCGTTTGTTATCCAGGATTCAACAAATTAAGCAGTATAGTATCATCACTAAGCTTTGTTTTTCCTCTTTCACTCACTTCTTTGAATCTCTTCCAATCTCCCTCTTTGTCTCTTTTCTCTGCCCCTGACAGTCCTTCTACCTCTTCTCCCCCAGGTCCCATCTGCAGTGCCTGTGTGGACAACTTTGGGGCTCGTCCTGTGACCATCTTCAGTGGCGTAATGGTGGCGGGTGGCCTGATGCTCAGTGCCTTTGCTCCAAATGTCCAGTTCCTCATATTTTCCTATGGGATTGTGGTTGGTAAGTAAACATAACCTTGGGGGATTCCTCCCGTGTGTTTGACGGTACTCTACTCTCTGGAAGTTACCTAAGCTTCTCTTCCCTCTAACATACGAGAATCCCATGACACATTGTATCATAATTTGAAAAAGCAAGGCTACGTGTCAAGTCCAACATCAGATGCTGACTATCTTAAATGACCAGTTAAGGAATCGCCAGTGAGAGTAAGTAGACTCACACCTAGACGAGATAGACGTTTGACATTGCTTTTTGTATGCACTAGCGGCGTTGACAGGAAAAATAACATTATGGTGTAGCCCGATCCCCATGTGACCATTTATAACCTCAGCACCTTCACCAGTGTGCCTGTGTGGGCCCGACACCACCTGTTAGCGCACATTAAGTGACAGCCCAGGTGGTCAGCACGGCCTTTTGCACAGGCAGTAATGGAGAGAGGAGGCCAAGCATATTCGAAGACAGTCATGTCTTTTTAGAGATGTCCTTAGTTGATGGCCGTGGCTGTACACGCGAGTGCAGCTTGTTTAATGTTCATCTAATGCTTCTTTTATGTTTTGCTAATTGTAGAAGAAACATTAAGCACAGTGCCCTCTGAACTTATGGATTTGTGTATATTGTAAATACATCATCATATTCATCATTATTCTAACATTTTTTAGAAATATAAGTGGCCTTTACACATTAATCGCCACACATTTTCCTGATAACTGTGCAACTGAATTCCCATTCTTGTGTATTTTTAGACGTGTAAAGCTTTCCCCCCCTTTCACCCGAGCTAATGGAAATTCTGTCCTTGTCCTCTCTCCTACAATAGGCCTGGGTTGTGGTCTGGTCTACGCAGCCACGTTGACAATCACCTGTCAATATTTTGACAAGAGACGTGGCCTCGCCCTCGGCATTGTCACCACAGGTACTGCCGCCCCCACCCACCCTCTGAGCTCCCCTTTGAGCTCACTGAGTGAACACCAGTTTTTCATGCTCTCTTCTTTCATGTATGAGCTGCTGGGAGCCTTGGGATGCTGAGGTAAACACCTGTAGTGAAGCAGCTGTAGTGTCCTACCTAAGAGATCACTCTTAGACAGATGGGAGAGATCACTCTTAGGTAGGGGCGTGGACTGAGAATCAAAATTGATGGGAGTGGTTTGAGAAGGTTGACAGTATACGTTAAAGCTATATTAGATGAGAAAGTTATTAGTAGCAACCAAAGTTTATTTTAAAGTTTTAATCACTTAATTGTTAAGAACTACTGTTCTCACATCTGAATACTAAAGAGTAATTTAAAATCCTTTCAAAAGCTTGTTTCTGGTGATGTTCAGTGGTTTAACCTTTCTGCAGTGATGTAGAATAGACCTCCAGGTTTACGGGTTCAACAAAGCCCACTTCTGTTCACACTCAACCACACCCATCAGTCATGCAAGGGGTCGTGAGATGTGAAACAGACTTGAAACTTTCAACCAGAGAGGGCAGTGAAATTGTGATTTTCATCCTTTTGTTAAGTTACTAAGATATTAAAGCCACTGTGTAGAATTAGAATGTTTCTAACTTTGGCGCCCCCAAGTGGCAGTATCAAAAAGGATGAGTACGACCTGGGAACAGAGATGAGTGAGCTTAAGGATCACATAGATTGCACCAGTTTACCAAGATTGTCAAGCTGTTCCTACAAATAAAAACGCACACCATCAGAATATTTTGAAAGGTCCTATACTTACAAAAAGGCCTACATATAGTGGTTTGAATTTGGATTGATGTCACTTTCTTACACATACTGAATTTCTGTTTTCCTCTTCTCACCCAGGCACAAGTGTCGGAGCCTTTATCTATGCCACTGCTCAGAACGAGCTGATCGTGTTGTACGGCCTGGATGGCTGCCTGCTAATCATCGGAGCTGTAGCACTAAACCTCATGGCTTGCGCCGGCTTCATGAGGCCCCTGAACATGCCAGGGTACTACCTCAAACAGAAGGCTGCCCTGGAACGCAACACGGAGGAGCAGCTTTTCAAGAAGCCTCCGTTGGATGACATGAAGATCACAACAGGTTCCACCTCAACCACTCCAGAGAAAACTCTGATGGTGAAGGAGTTGCTCATCACCATCGATTCCAAGACTGTGGCCGTTCAGACAGAGAAGAAGAAAGGCAGTTGCCTGGCTGGGTTGGCCATCATGAAAGTCATCAAGAAGAAGCAGCAGGCTTACTCCAAGTACATGCACTCCATGTATGAGATCCTGCAGGACCAGGCCATGGTGGCCTTCTGTATTGGTGTGTTCCTGTTCAGCCTGGGAGCGTTCCCTCCTGTGCTCTTTATTGAAGATGTGGCGCAGAGTCAAGGACTTATTGAAGAAGTTTGTGTCATTCCCCTGGTATCAATAGGGGCAATCGCCACATGCGTGGGTAAACTAGTGCTGGGTGTCCTGGTGGACATCAGGTGGATCAACAGCATCTATCTGTACGCCTTCACCATGTTTGCGGGAGGTGTGGCACTGCTCCTTATCCCTATCACTAAGACTTATATGGGACTGCAGATCCTGTCTGTCGCCCTGGGTTTCTTCTCTGGAAACTGGTCTCTCACCTCTTACATAACCACTAAGATTGTCGGCTTGGACAGACTGACACAAGCCCATGGTATCCTCATGTTCTTTGGGGGGTTTGGGATCATGCTTGGACCCCCCGTTGTAGGTAGGATGGCTTTTCTTTGTCTACATTTATAAGCATTGCTACACTGGCAGTTATTAGTTAGATAGAAAGAGGTACAGATTTGTGTGCAGAGATAAACCCTGTTGTAAGGTCATGTTTTCAGAGACATTTCAAAATCTAAATGTTAAACCAGGCAGGGAGAGCAAAGCAAAGGACACGTCGACTCCAATAAAGAGCCAGCTTGTCATTATTTAGTTGACTGTTGTACCTGCCAGGAATCTCTGACTGTGCTTACAATGCCTGTTTTTCTCATTGCTTTCCAGGGTGGTTCTTTGACTGGACGCAGTCATATGACTTGGCTTTCTACTTCAGTGGGAGCTCTGTGGTGCTGGGAGCAGTCATTCTCTTTCTGCTCACCCTTCCCTGCTGGAACAGGAAAGACTCCGAGAATGCCAGACCAGACGCCCATTACACCAGCAACTGTGACAAAGTTGCCTCTGTAGCCTGAATATGAGCACCTTTCATAAGGACTTAAATCTCACCCCTACTGCCCAGAAACTATTTGCTGATGAACTATACCTGAACCACCTCTAGGAGGATTTATTTTCTTGACTCTAAAGGGGTTTCCCCCTTATTTCTGCTGCCAGGTTATAATATACCAAAATATTTTCCAGAGTTTTTGAAATACAGGCTTATCCTCTGTACTCTGCCTGTGTTTCTCATGTTCAAACCATTTACTGCAGAACTTTTTAAAGGTTTGACTCTGACGACTGTTGATTTAATTATTTTTATTTTTTATTATTGCCTCGTTTTATGCGTTTGACTGAACAATATTGTTCAACTCCCCAATTCTACATTGTGTTTATACTATAAAGACTGGTTTTCACTTAACTGTAGCTCTGAAAACAATACATGGTGCCGATCATAACACTGGGAAAGAAAAAAAGATCTGTAAAATTGTTGTGTGTAAATTCAACACTATCAAAATTTGAAACCACTTTACAAAAGCACAACAATCTCCCAAGAATCTTAACGGAACAGAGAATACAGGGACTGGAATGAAGGAGGGATGCTTTTTTGATAACTTTAGCTACATTTTTACTTTGTATTTTGGTTTTAACATATATCTTAAGTGCACCACTATGTATCTTACCAAAGCATTAATGATAGTCAATGCCTGTCAACACATTATGCCTGTTGGAACAATACAAAAGCCTTGCTTTATAGATAAGTTTTAGTTTTCAAGTGCATTGACTCAATTTATACTTTCATATATTGTTTGAGTTCCACATGTCTCCTGTTTCTGGATCACACAGACACTTTGTGAATAAGTTGTGCTGATTCAAAAACATGTAAAAACACTTAAGCGATCCTATTGTATTTCCAACCTTAACAGCATATTGATTCTCAATGTGGCATGATTATCATGACTAGGCTGGTCCTTTTCCATCATGTTATGAGTGTGTGTGTGTGTTTATATGTTTTAGTGTGTGTGTGTGTGTGTGTGTGTACATGCATGCACACACATGTTCAGATACGTGCACAGGTTTGTGTGTGTGCGCAGTGTTTGATAATCTTTTGTATTAGCACTAGTTTGTAAAGTCCTATGTGCTAGTGACTTTTATATGCACAAAACCGGCCAGAGAGTTTTTGTTTAAGGTGGAAGTTGATTATTGTGAGCATAATTGTAATGAATACAATGCAATAGGCTGTTTAGTATCACTTGAATGTTGTTAAATATACCACTACAAATGTATTTTTGATAGTTCCAGTTTCAGGCGTATGCATAAATCTGGAACAACAGTGTTTGCTTTATGTGTTTGTAGAGGGTTATTTATAAAGGAACAAATAAGGCACAGTTGGTACTGACCTAGAAGAAGATGGTGTTTGGCTGTCACCTTTTTAGCCACTCTTGTTTTTTATGCCAGTATTATATTTATGTCTATAATTCTGTTCTATTGTTTTATTTATAACGTGCCAATAAAAGGTATTTGCATAAATGATATTGGATGTCATGGTTTTTAACTTATTTACCAAGCCAATTAAACAACATGTCTAATCACAAGTTCTTGCAGCCATATTTTCTTAGCAGAAACCAGGCATACTGTTGGTGAAACTCGTGAAACACGTAAACACGCAAAACACATGCACCTGACAATGTTCTTCCCACTTAAGCTCCTCTAATATGGAGCCAGAACAGTGACAGAAAAAGATAGAAAAGAAAACCTGAACTTGGTTTTTATTTTATTTTAATGACAATATTCAGATTTTGTCTCTCACTGTTTAGTCACTGAAAAAAAACTGTGGCATAAAGACAAAATCTGAACATTGTCATTGAAAAACATTTTAAAAAATCAAGTTCATGTTTTCTTTTCGATGCCAAATCTTTCTGTCACTGTTCTGGCTCCATACCCTAGCGGGCAAACCGGTTCTTCTCCAGGCAACCCTGCGACCGGTCGCCACGGTTACACGCGTGTCACGTGGCTAGCAACATAAACAGTTTTCTAGGGGAGCTATCGCACGGTGGGAAGTAGCTAACAATTTAACAGAATTGTTCACCTATATTTTGTGTGAGGGCGATGGCAGTAATTACTCCTCGTGCGTCGGACTTTCCGGTGGATTGTGGTAGTGGAGCATCTCGTCGAGGAGGGAAATGTACGTCTACAATTGAAAAAATGAAGAGCTGTCCCGGTCCGATGTGCTGAAAAATGGGAGCGAGCGCTTCAGTATCCCTCTGTGTAAGTTAAGCTGCGGGTAGCAGTTAGCTGATAGCTTATTACATTCTTCGGTGTTTTTTTAGCTGGTCGATTACACTTTGTATACGGATGTTTTTATGCTAAAAGTAGGATTTTTTTTAAAGAATTACCACACAAATAAAAGAACACCGCTAACTTGCCATAACATGGAAAAGATGCTGTGTCTGGGAGATGGTATAAGTTAGCTAACGATAGTCATATGTTGCGTACTGGACACCTCTGGATCATATAAGTATTCTTAAAATGAGCAGGATTCGAGATCACATGCTCGCACTTTTCCAAAACACCTCTGGTGATCCAGGAATAGGAATGGTAAGTTAATGATGGAGCATGATTTGATTTCTGTTTTTGAGTCGGTTGCTGCACGTCCTCTTCTTTCCGTGCAGAGCGACCCGTCTTCAGTGAGAATCATCAGGACCACTGCTAAGGTCAGCCCTGAGCCCACTGCGCACGCCCTGGTTTCAGAGCCCGAACTGGCCGCCAGGTGTGTGTTTGGTGTTGCCGTGGAAACACTGAAAGAGGACGGGCAGATGGTCTGTGGAATACCCCATGTGCTAAGAGACATGGTGGAGTTCCTGGATACGAATGGTAATTCAGCCACATTCTTGCTACTCTTATTCTCTTCTCCTCTGATACTTTCATTCCTTTTATTATCCTTTACATCTGATCTCTCCTTTCTCCCCCCCCCCCCCCCCTGTTCTTTCTCTTGCTCTCAATCCAAAACAATACTGAAACTTCCCCAGTGTTTGTCCGGACTGAATCTGCTCGCTTCCTCATCACAGGAATGCACCACAGAGGTCTTTTCCGTCTGTGTGGCTCAGTGGTGCGGATCAGGCAGCTGAGGCAGCGGTGGGACCGGGGGGAGAGGGTGGACCTAGAGCTGGAGACAGATGTCCACACTGTGGCCTCGCTCCTCAAACTCTTCTTTCGGGAGCTGCCCGCTCCCATAGTTCCCGAACTGCAGCGCAAACAGCTGGTTCTGAGCCTCACAGGTGCTGTTTTTGGTGTTCTTTAGATTTGAGCAAGGCACTGCTGACTACTAATGATTGAAGTGCATGTTAATAAATACCGTTTTGATGTTTTGTTCATCTTTAGGATATGCAGATGAGGCAGAGAGGAACCGGTCTTTGAGAGAAAAGCTTTGCCGCTTCCCTGATGACAACCTCATAATTTTTTCTTACCTCATCCACTTCCTATCCAGAGTGGCTGCTCACAGCCAATCAAATCACATGCCTGTGGAAAATCTGGCAACCATCTTTGGGCCTTGCATATTCCAGTAAGTTGCTGTTGTTAATGCCACATTCAAATCCTTTCGAGATCTGTACTGGGACACAAGCATCCTCCAGAGCGAACAGTGCAGTGACTTATAACTGTATAACTTTAAGAAAGATTGTTCTCCTGTATAAACATTTTAAAATGTTGGTTTCCACACACATATTTGTCTGAAAGTATGAAGAACGGTCCAGAGTTAACGCAAATGTTCCCTTCACAGTTACTGGAAGTGAAGGTTATGAAGTTATTATAGTTTCTCTTCCAGCCTTTTCTTTGTCAGATCCAGATGTAGACACACACACACATACTTTTTTCTGGTAATGGGTATGGGCGTGGATTGTAGTTGATAACACAGAGGATGGCACAAACAAAAAGACAGACAGATATATAACTGAGGTTATCAGGATTTTGTCGGTTGCTTCTCATCTCCTGTTTACAGAACTCAGCCATCACTGTAAACAAGCACAATCTCTAGGGAGAAACCCCGTAACTGTCTGCATGTGAGGGGAAGATGTAAGACGATTATAGCTAGGGGAACCTTTCAAGAAAAGACTAAAGACTCATTTGTTCCGGGAATACAACAAAATGTGACACATTGGTTCCTTAAAGTACAGCATATCGTGTGATATATTATATTCAAATTGTTGTCTAGCTTAATTGTACTGTGATTGATAATGAACGGAAATAATCTGTTTCTGAATTGAATGCTCTTTTCGCTTTTGCCACTGACAGTGATGTACTTACCTATAGCACTTGTGATTCATCACCAGCACTCATTATTCGATACGATATCTTGTTGTTTTCGCCCATGATTCTATGCACTTCATGTAAAGCTCTTACTTTTTGGAAGTCGCTTTGGATAAAAGCGTCTGCTAAATGCCTAAATGTAATGTAATGTAATGTAAACATGAATGTGCTCAGCAAATTCCATGGTAATCTACCCATTAGATTAGAAGCAGAATTTTTTACCTGAAGAGGCTCGGGGGTTCACCAAATTCAAACCTTGGATTCATCCACTGTGGTGATGAACACTGATTTAAATTGCAATGTAAAGCTGGCAGAGGTTTTCTAGATACTTTTGTAATAGTGTTGGTCAAAGGGATATTTTGGCCCGACAGTGGTGTAAAAGTAAGGGGTCAGGGGGTTCTGAAAATGTTGGGATCCTTTCTCTGGGAACCATGAGTATCGACAGTAAACAGACAATCTTACGAGCAGTTTATTGACATATTTAGCTTTGAACAAAAGACAGATGAAGAGACAAAGTCAATGATTATCTTTCTGACATTACCATTCTCATTTACCATTGCTAGCAAAAAAGTGAAGGAAGTATGTAAAATACTTTAATTTGTGTTACATCCATGCTGATGTGTCTACGTGATTGTGTTACCTCCTCTGTAACCTCATATATTTTATAAAGTCTCATTCACGTTGCAGGTCACCATTACTCAACCTTGCATACATAATGAGGATCAGAATAAAACCCATTTTCAACACTGTCCATGTTTCTGAACTCCCCATTTGTAGGGCCCTCACTCCAAAAACAAGCACTGATATTTGAACAAAAGGTGCACAGGTTGACTTTGACTGTGTCAAGACCTTGCCTATTGTCCAGCAGCATGATGGGGCTTTTGTGGGCATAATGTCCATTTAAAATGCTGATTGTCCTCGCAGTGTGCCTTTCAGCCTGATGCTGTGTACCATTAATCACAGAGGACAGCAGCCAGCTGACATCCTCAGACTGATGGAAAAAGCAGGGTTTAAGCTTACACTTACAGTGTCTGATATACAACTTGTGAGAGAGAGGAATGCAGATTAGCTGGAAATGACTCACACTCATGGCAGGGCAGAAGGCTTACCAATGAAAGTGGATTTAAAATGCTAGATTTAACCTTAAATGGCATTCACCACGCTTTGTTGTTACTCAACAAAATGGGGGGGGGTCGACGCTGAGATTTTCTGGTAAAAAAAATGTTTTTCTCTGAAATAAATTGATCTAAATTAATACTTGATGACGGTGAGATTCTCCACTGTGTCCTCTAGTGCTGATTCTAATACATTTCAATGCTGTAAAGTTGTACTGTGTGCCAGAGCCTCCCTTCATCCCCTCTCCTATTTCCTTTTGTGATATCATTGGTTACCTTTCAACTAATCACATCACGATATGTCTAAGAACCACTTGAACTGGATCACCCAACATGACAGGCACAAGTTCTTCTCTCAGGCCTAAACAATGTGTCTGGTAAAGATAAACTGTGGCAAACATCATGTCAGTCTTTACATTAGTCTTTAACAGACTTGGCAGTCAAACAGTTTTCACTGGAACTACTTTTGTTCAAAGAAATAGTCCCAATGAAAACTGTTGACGGTGTGTAGTGTGGGTTATCTAGAGTAACAGGGACAGTGATGGAAAATGTGAGCTCTACAAATATATGTTATTCACCTCCATTGCTTTGGGGTGGAGGCAGAAATCTAAAAACCTGGACAACATAAACCCAAACTATCTTCCTGGCTAGATGCAGAAGAGATAAGTAAGAAAATGATTTTTGTTTGTCACATTACTGATGGGTGTAGTTGGGTGTGCTAAGAATTGTTGTTTGTTGCACCTGTAACCACACCCAACAGTGATGTCACAGTGTACTGACACACCCTGCAATACATCTGTACGTCACTGCAGCAAGGTGAGTAGTTAAACAAGCAAAAACAAGATTTCTAGGGAGTGTGACAGTCAAACTGCTATGAAATGAACCAACGCTCTACTAGAAAAAGAAACCTCACATATAATGCACATTACATGCTTGTTTCTGCACATAAAGCTGTACTGTTGATCAATAAGTCAGTGATTTCAAGTGAGACATATTACTAATCCATACAGACACAGCTCTTTATTTGGCAACGTCTCTGTGATTTCCCTGAGTTGAACTAAGCTGCGTTACACTTATCATGCTTGATGACTCAAACACACACTCACTCACACACACACACACGCACTCACTCACACACACACACACACACACACACACACACACACAAACACACACAC
>JAVQJL010010856.1:0-21801 GCA_036024295.1 Nannoperca obscura | reverse complement strand
TGTTAAACAGCTTACGGAGCATTACCGCCACCTGTAAGGAGACGGACAAGCGCGTCCAATCAGCAACGACCATAAGAACCCTCCCTTTCCATTTTCTGTTCATGTGTTGTGTTTCCATTAAGAGAGAACACAACACGTTAGGAGAAAACACAACACAACACATTAACAGAAAACGGAAAGGGAGGGTTCTTGTGGTCGTTCCTGATTGGACGCGCTGTCCGTAAAGAGACAGACAGCGCGTCCAATCAGAAGGTGGAGGTAACGCACCGTAAGCTGTTTCTCAACCGCCATTAAACGAAAGAAGAAGAAGAAGAAGCAGCATGAGCAGAAGACCTAGTCACACTAAAGAAAACAACAGGGCCAGTTCTTCTGTAAAACCCTGCTTCTTTTAAACGTGTCTTCAAAGTGCGCATACTCATTATGATGTCGTGAAACGTTGACAGCATGTCAAGTATCACCTGATATGTATGTCCTGCATCAAAATAATGCCTGATAATAGCGAACATTGAATCCGAATCAAAAATCCTTTAATAGTTACACAGTGGAGAAATTTACATTGTTGCAGCAAAAGTGTCTAGTGCAGAAAAGAGAAAAATAAAATTAAATAGTAAAAACTGTAAATAAGAAATGACGTGAAAAATTTGGGGGATGCGGGTGCTTCTCGCATGGTAATCGGGGGCTTAACCAGTTGAGCTAATTCCCAGTCGTAAATGAATGAGACCGTTTTCGGTTAATGGGTTGTGCTTTCGGTTAATGGGTTGTGCTTTCGGTTAATGGGTTGTGCTTTCGGTTAATGGGTTGTGCTTTCGGTTAATGGGTTGTGCTTTCGGTTAATGGGTTGTGCTTTCCGATTTGCGTTTGGGGTCTGCACTTCAGGGCCACCGTACAAATCAGCCAGGAAAAGTCAGGATGTTTTATTAGATTAGATGAAGTAGCCAGCATGTTTATCTGCAGTATTCCTTTCCTAGATGTATTTTGTAGAATCATATTGTAGTATTTCTTGTAAGATTCAGGTTTGGTCCCACAAACCTTCTGACGTCTTGTTAATCTGACCTGTTCCAGGAGCTGTACAGCCAGTCCTACGAGGAGATTGGAGTCATGTTTGCCTCAATCCCCAATTTCTCTGACTTCTACACAGAGGAGAGCATCAATAATGGAGGGATTGAGTGCTTACGGTTCCTCAATGAGATCATCTCAGACTTTGACAGTGTAAGCGGTTCTCCTCATTTTGCTTCTGTTGGTTTTAGTAGCAGTAGTGGCTGGGGACTGTAAATAGGACCCAACATATGACACATGACAATTGGATAGATTTGTCCTTCAGAAGTAATAGTCATGTAACATGTGGTAGAGATGACTGTAAATATACTAGCTTGAACTAGCACGGACTGTATGCTAGGGGGTTCGTGAAGGAGACTTTTCCAGGCCATATGATTAACGCCATGGGTGTGCGGTCAGGCACAATGAGACACCAGGAGAGGAAGTCATCTTAATTTGTCTTTATTAGGAGCCAGGATGGCTAGGCAGGACAGCTGGCACCAATCGATGCTGGTTTTTGTCTAAACAGAACATGTGCCACAGGTTAACAATAACTAGTCAAATACCATAAATTATAAGATGCAATACAACTGCCAGCATCATAAGGTACAAAGAAACATAATCATCTTGCCTTAACCCAAACCCACATATTAAACAATACAATCCCAATATATAAGAACAAAGGAACTCACTTTCTCACTCAATCAAACAAATTGCTGCCAGCAGGCCCAGGGTTCCGACACAGGAAGTGCAAAGGGCTCACACCTGAATCTGATCCTCCATTTATTGCTGATCAGGCCAGGCCCCTCCTCCCACTTCCTGCTCCCCTGCACACAGCTCCTCCTCCTCACCGGCTCTTCACAACAATGACCATTACTTTCATTATTCTGCCTGTCAAACATCAATCAATATCAACAATAGAATTACCAAAAGTACTGTAGCTGTTTTTGAAGTACGAGGAGTTTGAGTCCCTCATGTGTAAATGTAACCTTTCAACTGTATCCATGGCAGCTACTGGATGAGCCTCAGTTCCGCTGCATCACGAAAATCAAGACCATCGGCAGCACCTACATGGCAGCATCAGGCGTCACCCCAGATGTCAGCAACGGCTACAGCTGCATGAAGGTCAGCATGGTCACATGACTTCTGCAGGCTTCAGTGTGTGACATGGATATTCACTCTGAAGCTATAAGAAAGTAACTTTGTGCCAGTGCTGATGATGGTGGTGTGTGTGCAGTGTGTAGTTTGAGCTGCTTCTGTTTGTCTGACAGAAGGAGGAGCAGTCTGACAGAGAGCGCTGGCAGCACCTGGCAGACCTGGCAGACTTTGCTCTGGCCATGAAGGTCACACTCATGAACATCAATTACCAGTCTTTCAACAACTTCATGCTTCGCATTGGTATGTGTTAACCCCTCCCCTATTTCTGTGTGTATCTGTGTGTGTGTGTGTGTTTGTTGTTGTACTTCTGAAAATGTCCTGACAGATATGGAAATATGGAGGAATAAGGCACATTTCTAAGCATTCAGCATTTGGACTTTGGGTTTTTCAGATTTTCGGGCTTCAAGATTTTCATGTTGGTGGGGATTTTAATCCACTGGTGTTATCAATGTAGTGTAAAGTCCCTAATAAAGCCCCGGTAAAAAGATTATGTAATAGTTCCCATGGTAAATTGTTGTAGTTCTGTGGAAATGGTAAAGAGTTAATGTAAAGGAAGTGAAAGACTGCTGCGGTTGCTGAGGTTCCATAACAAACACATAACCTAGCAGTCAATTACAAGCCACAGTATTTGGGGATAACAGAATCAAGGTATGTAACGTGCTAGCTAGCCTGCTGGTGATTCAAAACACATGCTCTTCCCACAACCTGAAAGAATCCTACAAAGTTGTAAAATATAAGTTGTTATTACTGAAGCTGGCTTGCATAACATCATTAAACGCACACAAGGACGTTCAGGATGTCCGCCCACCAAACAGCACATGCTCAACAGGCTCAGACCTACTGTGTTTCACTGCTAAACGTAGGCTTAAATTAAGCACAGCTGAGAGTCCTGTCCATCACATCAACATCCACATCATCAGACTGACAACACAGATGCATCCTTCTGAAATATGATCAAATGTAGGTGGCATTAGGAATGAAGGCATGTCTCTAATCTAAGTCTGAGAATGTTTCCCTGTTAGACAACTTGGATTCACCCTCTGGTGACAGAATGATTAGACACCTCCACACATAAAGTGATCCATTTCAGCTGCCATATGTACGTTTGCATGCATACATCACCAGAATTAAAGTTGTCAAATAATTACACAGAAAATGAAGACATTTTACAAATTGGGTCTTATTTCCATATATTGAGATAACACACTTCATTGAGCTGAAACCTAGGGTTAAAAAAAGAGTATAAAGGACAACCTCAAGCCAAACAAGAGGTCCACAGTTTACTCATACCACCTGAAGCACGTCTTTGGTTGTGAAACTGGACTGAATGTTGAGGTTGTTACCCAAACTGTGATGTAAATGTACTTTTTCTGAGCTCCTTATTTGACTTTGACCAACTGTAGTTGTAAAGGTTGTATGAGGTTTTACAATCTGGTCACCTCCTGTTTCACTTCCAAATGAGTGGTTTAAATAATATAATTAATACAATAATAAACGGTTTAGAATTCGGATTCAGTGGGGTTAATGATTACCCAACTTCTCACAAGTATAGTATTAACAGTGATAGATATGTGATGATGATACATGCATACAGTGCAAAATGGATGTAATTATAAGTTAAGAAGATTTATTGCACTGTGCCAGAAGTGACAGAGAATGTACTGGTACCCCGTCCACTGGTGTCCAGCTGCGACACAGCTGAGATGAGTTTAACGGTTTGATGGCCAGCAGCAGGAGCGATCTCCTGTGCTGCACGGTGGAACACTGTGGGGGTATATCTCTTGGGCTTAAGACTCTCCTCTTCTCAACCAGCGTGTCGTGGAGGGGGTCGGAGACGTTGTTCGTCATGCTAACTAACTTGGACAGCCCCCTTTTCTCCGTCACCGCCTCCAAAGAGTCCAGCTCCACTCCCCCTCCAGTCACTGAGCTAACGAGCTTATTGGCGTCTCTCACGCTCTGTCCCCAGCATAAAACATTGCTTTGGTCACCACAGACTGGTAATAGGGAATCTCACATAATGTAACAGTCTTAATCTTACATGTCATGTGTCAACACTCTCCAACAGGTCTGAATAAGGGCGGAGTGTTAGCAGGAGTGATTGGTGCCCGAAAACCCCACTACGATATCTGGGGAAACACTGTGAACGTGGCCAGTCGCATGGAGTCCACAGGGGTTATGGGAAACATCCAGGTATAGCAACGGGCCTTTCTGCAGGGCTCTGGATTAATCAGCACTGCTTTCAAAATGAATTCTGTGTAAAGTAGGTTTTTATCCAGGTATGTTACGGAGAATGACTAGAAGAAATGTTCACCTCACTACAATCTGCACATTCCTGTGCTACAAAATTCCAATTGTGCATTTAATGACATAAATAAATAAAATTAAACTTTGCAAAAGTACGACAATATGACTTTTTACAAAAGCACAAATATGACGTATAAGGCATTGCAAGTCCGTTCTGTATACTTTACTGAAGAAAAGAGTTGCCACTAATGATCCTACTAACTCCAGTTTGTCTAGTTTAAATAATTCAACATGCCACTGTCCTTCCATTTGTACAGACAGTACAGCATGAGAGGTACAGATAGCTCTAAAAACCCACTTTACACGTGCCCAGCAGCAAACAGCAGACTCAGTTAGAGACTAGCTGGTGAACACAGTTGAGCATTTAGCAGCTAAAGAGGCAGATATTTCCCTCAGGAGGTGGTGGAGACCAAACACAGAGCTAACAGAGAGAAAATACTGGACCTACATTGATCAGGTGACACAAATACCACTCCACAGTTTTTGCAGTTCTTTTACAGCAGTTAGTTCCTTTGTAACATGTTGACTTCTGACAAGTTGTCAGCCTGCAGGAACCACAGCTGATTCATTCAGGGAGTTTAAGATCAAAGTAAAACATTCAACCACAATATTAACTGATGATGTTTTTAAAAATGACCTTCCTTTGTTTTGCATGAACAGAGTACAGTAACAGTAAGAGAGCTGCTACATTTATTTTCATATGAGACATGGTGCTTGGCAGTGCCACAGCTTACATACAATGCTGCTTCTATTCTAGGGGAAAGTATAAAGGAGGTAGTCAGTATCCCATTGTCTACTCTGTGCTGCTTTAGTTAATTTCTTTCTGAAAACAAAAATACAATTTTGCATGTTTGAAATAAATGTGTCACATTACAGGGTCTGAAATCCTTGTAATGTACTCGGTGTGTTTGTGTTGCCCCCAGGTGGTGGAGGACTGCTACAACATACTGAAGGAGTACAGCTTCCGATTTGTGAGGAGGGGGCCCATCTTTGTGAAGGGGAAAGGGGAATTGCTCACTTATTTTCTGAAGGGAAGAGACAAACAAGGATCATTTATCAACGGGTCCTCTGTCACTCTGCCACACCAGGTGGTGGACAGCTAAAGACCACACACACAAGCACACACACACAGACACACATATACATTACCTGGCAATCATCTAGTGTGTGATGAATGCAGAGAGTGGCAGAGGAGAGAGTTTGGAATGAGTATTTTGCCTACAAACGCTCCGATACCTGGACTTAACAGAGTGTTTACAAGTCAAATTAGAATACTACTGACACACCTGTGACACACACCACTCATTTACTGAACACACACGTGTTCACTATCTATGGAAAGATATATGTGCCAGTAGAGATTGTATTTAAATTTGAATGTCATGTTCAAGCTGAACCACAGAACTCAAAACAGGAATGCTTTTAATGAATTACCTGAAAAGAGCAGAATCCTCAGACAGACAGAAACATACTAAATAAGATTAAAACAATGCAAATAAAAATGATATAACATAAAGGAAAGTCTAGATGGAACAGTTTAATCATGCCACAGAGTGATGGCCACATGTTTTTTATTTATGTGCAGAAAAAGCATTTTCTTGCAATTTTAAGAAACTGCACCAAAAGGAATTGCTTGTTTATCATTTACTTGTTGCCCATGACTTCACTTTTTACTAAATGTAATTAATGTCCTGATATCCTGCTTAATTGGATCAAAACCATATCCCACTTTTTGCAGTGACAGTGACTTGTAATTGAATGTGATTAAACAGCAAGTTCACCTTCCTAAAAAACAAAAAGCAGCGATGAGCGGGCCCCCGCACCCCCGCCAGCTGTGGTGTCATTACTGTAGGTTGGTTGTCAGAATTTTCATTCAATATTGGACACTGCATTAATGGAGTAAAATATTATTTCCTGTGTGGAGTACAGTGCTGGAGATGACATATTAGACATTTTGTATAATAAAAAAATGTTAATGAATATCTGACATTGATTGAAGGAGTTGAATTTAATTTAAATGTAGTTAAGTTAAAGTTTCAATACATTAGCAGAAAAAAAGGAAAAACGCACAAAATTCAAAATGGCTGTCTTCCAGTTGGCCAAAGTTAATGAAAATCCAATGCTAAATATATCCAAAATGTTAAGAGCAATGTGCCTACCAAACTTGGTGAATATTGCAACTACTTTATCCTGACTAAGGCCTGCCATGCATTAGGGGGCTCTACAGAGCCTGCTAAACACGCATGAACCCAATTGCTGTATATTCTCGAAATGTTCACAGTGTAGGATGTGTGTGCCAAGTTTCCTGAGTTTTCAAGTATACCAAGGGTGCAAATGCATTTGAAGGCAAAAATTAGGGGGCGCTTTAGAGCTAACGTGCCATGGCCAAGCCTCAATGCAACATCAAATCAAAATATTTACATTTATGAGTTTTTGAGCATCCTAAAGGAGTGTGTTTGGGACTGCTTTTGTGCCCCCTAGCCACGCCCAATCACCCATCACTGCTGTTTAATTCAGTTTTATTTATATTGCGCCATATCAGATCAAAGATATCTCAGGGCACCTTTCATATAGAGCAGGTCAAAAAGTAGTATAATAATAATAATCCCTAAAAACAATGGGTTCCTGCCACTTTTGTGGTCAGGCCCTAATAGTAATTGCTTATAGGATAAATATAATGTTATGTTCCTTATGAAACACATGTTCTTAGTTCCTTTGTGGTACAGTACCTAGTCATGCAGGTCGTATTGGTTGAATCTTCTGCCCTCACCTTAAAGTAATGGAGGTGAATGGAATTTCATTCAAAACTGGAGTATGGAGTTGTGTGAAACAGCTTCTCCGACACTGACCATACCACACTGACTGTCTCCTGTGAATGAAAACAGCCTCTGTGTTGCCTCAACTACAGGACAATCACAAACGATAAATCAGTTTCAGCAGCTGTTGATGTACATTTCCATGCCCTCATTCTGTACGTTATTGTCCTACAAAGAACCCCATAAAAGCATTTAGCATCAAACACCCAGTTTTGAACCGTGCAGCGTTTCTGTAATTTTGCCAACACAAAGGCTTCCTGCACAGTGATGAATCTAAAAGTGGCCCAAATATAATTTAGGAAGTCAACCTCTTGTGGATACTTTGAGTCCTTGTCTCAAAGAAATATATGAAACAAAATATTCTATTATTAATAAATATTCTCTTAATATTATATTGAGTTTTTCTTTTTGTCTTGAGTTGATAGCAGTATCATAGTATCAAAGAAGAACATGCAACAAAGCTGGAATTAAACCAGGGATGTTGGCCTTCTGTGCATAAGCTATCCTATGTTACATTCCTGTCCTATGTCCTAGTACACAACACATTTAATTTTTGTATTGAGTTATTCAAATGACAGTAGTGTTTTGAACTCAACATTTCAGCATGAGGATGACTAATTCAAATGGATGTAATTTAAATACAATGATGGCTTTAATTCTTTCCATAAATGTGTCTCAGACAAAGCAGAATATTGATCAGTCACACACACGTTAGCCTTTTTGCTAACACACCTTCTGATGCCATTTCCTCAGCACATTAACACTGATTTTTGGATGCCCGGCATCGCTCTCCATTTCCTAAATACTTCCATGTACGAGAATTGACTGATCTGAGTTCAGGTTTCCTGTCTCTGTTGAGGAAGGGGATGTGGAAGTGGACCAATGAGGCCAGAGTGTGATGATACAGACTGATCTGCTACCTGCTGCTGCCCATGTGTGGTTGTGGGTGTGTATAAGAGTGTGTGCATTGCTCATAGTGTATTTTTCCACGGTCCAAGTATTTCTCTGATCTGGGAAGATGTTGGGTCTGTCAGAACTGCTCTCCTCTCTTCGCGCAGCACACTACACCGCTGGCTCCTGGACGTTTCTGTGCCTCAGAGCTGTGTTGAGCATGAAGGATAACAGATGTGTGTTTTAGGAGAGGGACAGGTGATGGTGTCCAGAGGTTAGCAATCATGGCAGAAATATTTTTCACATAGATTTTGGATTGATGAAAGTGCCTATCACAGCTGTGATCGCCAGGTTTAATTTAAGCTGAAGGATTCCCAGGCCCACTATAGGCGGGGAAAAGTCTACAAGTCCTTTCAGAGTTCTGTGAAAGGATAATTCCAGTTTATTACATCTTGGGTTTTTGTAGCTGAAACCAACAAGTGAGTCTGAGGTTAAATTCTAAATCAAATGCTTTGGACCTGGTGATGTCACCATGACATATAGTCTCAGCAGTTTACTTGGTAAGTACAATGTTCGTAAAGCCAAAAAGGACGCAAGCTGTAATAAACTGGAATTTTCCTTTAACTGCATGGTGGTCGTGGAAAAGAAGGCTGTAACAAAAGATTTTAAAGTAAACTGAGAAGTAATATATTTTATGATGTACAAATACATGAAGTTGAACTTGTTGCAGCCTTTTGATGTTTGAACAAGATTTGGATCAATCCCATTTCTACCCAGTATTAACATCCCATCTGCATCTGGCTAATGATATCTGATGATGAGGCCTTTGCATTTACACCTGGAATTAACAAAGGTCGTCTTTATCTTAACTCTGCCCGCACACTGGTCAGATCTCAGCACACACTTTACGTAGGTGAGCAAGTTTCTAATGTTGCTATGCTGTCCACCCACAGTGCTATTAAGCAATGGTTTCCACTTCGCTTCATGGTGTGAAGTGTCATCCATTTTAAAATAACTTCTTGCAATGGAAGGTAAGCTAGATACTACCTATAAAGATCAGAGTTCGGACACCTTTCAACTTGTTAGGTCAACTTCTTTCTTCAGAATGTGGTAAGACTGTACCAATGTTGATTACACCCGGCTAAGACCTGATCCCAGTGTGAGCCTGACCACCTCCAGATGTGGATCTCTTGTTAATACTAGGTGTAAATGGGGTCTTACTTTTCTAGTCTATTCTGGCCTGAAGTAGGCTGTCATGTATGTGTCTGTCAAATCTCTGCTTGCTGGATTGTGTAAAGGGCTGCATATTCCAAAATGGACATGCAAGTGTACACACACAGTTCTGCATGTGCTAATGTGTCCGCACTTGCAGATGGGGGATATGGTCTGTGTGGTCAAATGGACACCTGCAAGAAGTACACACTGACCCTCACAGACCTGGGCAGGTGAAAACATTGACTGTACTCGAACCTGTGGGGCTATGTGGACAAGGACACTCTAATTTACATGTCCTCTCACAGCTGCAGCAGGTCTGACCTCCAGCTGAGTTGTCTTGGTCCCTCTAACCAAGGTGGAAATAAAGTGGAAAGGCTTGAAGCCAAACTCAACAGGTACACTGGAAAAGTGTGTCAAGGGTCACTTGAAGCTTATAAAAGCTTGAACTGCAGGCAGTGTATTGGGAGATTGTGAACAAGGCTGCACAAAAAAACAGGTCTGACTAGCCAGCCTGCTCACACGCAGGGACTGAAGCCATCACTGTGCCTCTTTTTAGTCACAAACCTGTCATTTTGCTAGTGACACCAGATTTGATTGCATTTGGGGAACATCTGACATTCCTCCCCTCAAAGTTTGTATTTTGAATGTACGAGGCTTTGCCACAACAGCAGTGACGTGCAGGACAATGAGCAGGACGCAGCTGTACTGAATTGGGGCAAAGTATTTAGGGAGCCTGAGCTCATTCTTCTGCTGATTGTAAAGCCCAGTAGTGTCTCTGTAGAATGGGATGAAAGTGCAATAGTTTCTTCTTCTACAAACCTGATGCTCTCCTCTCTTATGGTTTAATCATTCCCCTTTAATTCATATTTTTATATAATGTAATGTACATGTTTTGTTCTATTTAAAGAAAGGGAAATATGACTGAATGTTTCCTCATTGTACATAGAGTTTAGACAGTGTTTATTGGTCAGATTTATTTATTGGAAATGACAGGGACATTGTTTTTTTCTTACACAGATGTGAAAGTGCCAATGATAAAGGAATGGCTTTAAATGTAAAAGCCAAAACGTGGACCATGGCTGTTTCCTGATTTGTATTTTAAAATTATCTCAGGCTTGGGAACAAAATAGCACTTTGCATAATGTGTCATGATTCCAGGTTTTGGTTGCAACTGAATTTTTTGAGCTAAGTACCAATACAAGAACACTGAAATGCCATCTGGAGAGCTCACGCCAGCAGGCCCGGCTGATGGCATCAAAAAGATTCAGTCCTGTGTTCTGGTTGTTGTTACCGGTAAGCTTTTGTCCGAATTTGATTCAGAACTTTGATCTTCTCAGTTTTAGTGGATTTAATTAGACATACTGTGGGTCTACCTAGCCTGTCCAGAGCAGTTGACCCCAATCCTGATTTTTGAGTTGAATAATATTTCAGTCAGTGTACCCTATTTCATTTCAGTTGTTGGTCACCATAAAGTGAGTTGATTAAAAAACTGAATAAAGACAAGCCTCAGTGTCATGATTACTGCACAGTCAGTGGAAACTACAGCACATTGATTCAGCTCTACCACATCTCTGCAGGCTGACTACGTTTGACTGACAACAACATCAGCTAATGAATCAGTCAAACCTTTCAGCTGTAATAAAGCTTTGCCATCACAGCTGCTGCTGCATGGCTTTGATTTCAGCTCTGCTGCTTGAATTGGCATTCATTTGCACATGCTTAGAAGTTGAATACATTTAGCTTGATGAAAAAAAAACGATGGGGGGCTTCAAGAGAGTACTTTACTGTCAATGGTAAATTGTATCATCACAGGAGAGCCAAGTCACATCAATCAAACAGCAAATAACACAAGGACTCTCAAAAAGAGGTCGACTAAAAAACTAGAAACTGAACCAAAACACTGCATTAAAGGGGCTCCCTGATGATAGCCTAGAGGATAAAAGGCTCACCATGAACCACAACCCACCCCTCTGACATTTCTCAAAGGTGTGAAAAGGCCCCCACAAAATAATTCTATATTAAAAAAATATTAAACATCTGAAATCAATTAGATAGTTTCAAAATTAAATCCACAGTCCTCACCTGCATTAGTGTTTAACTAGTTATTATATAAGTTATTGTATGAGTATATAATATTCAGCTGATATACAAAATGATCACATGCCTCTAAGTGTACCTGCAGCGCCAACACTGGCAGGATAAAAGGACACAAAGGGTTGGATCTAAACTAAATGCCCTGAAAACTGAATGACAATAAAGGTGCACTATGCCAGGAGTGAGACTGAAGTCGTCTTTAATTCTTATCTGAAAAGGTTTCCTCTTAACATTAGATTCATTTTATGTTCAAATGTGACAGAATCTTTTTCTGTATAAATAGTAATCCATTAATAACAGTAAGAAGCAACAAGTGTGGGTGATTGGACCTGAGGTGTTTGTGTGTGTGTGTTGAGGTGAGGTGCTACATGGCAGCAGTATTACAGCAGTGCTGACAATCAAATACATAAATGAACCACAATATCTCAGTAATATCCAACGGTTAGTTTTGATCGGGAAGGTGAGTGTAGGCCAAGCCTGAGAAACCGAGGATGACGGCACCCCCTGACGGCGACGCAGCCCGCGTGAAGGACGTGAAGGAATTTCCGCTGACGTCACTGCGTATGTCCATAACAGGGCTGCAGCTGTCTGAGAGCAACAATAACAATCTCTACCAACTAGTTCAGCGCGCTGTAACGGTACCTGACAGCCCAAATACCGCCGAACTTCACAAAATGCGGCTGTCGAAATAACTCTGGCCTCCGTTTCTTCGTCGCCCGAGTCGAAAACCGGGTTACCGTCGCGACTACCACCACGAAACAAGCACCGAGACTCGGCCGCAGGGGGAACAGGGCAGTTCGGGGCTGCATCTGGGTCAGTGGGCCTGTCGGCGGCTGTAACGGTGTTTTTTTTGTTCTCGCAGTGTCCCGTTGCGCCGCCTGTCATTCGTTTATACACACATAGTGTCACCTGCAGAAACGGTGGTAACATGCAGGCTAACGGTACAGGACAGGACCGAGATTCAGAAGTGTCCTGCCGAAACGGTGAACAGAACGGTGAGTCCTCCACCGGGGACGCTCACTCCAACGGACTTGTGTCAGTCACCGACAATGGAAACACTGTCAGCAGCAGCAGCAGCAACAACAACAACAACGGAGTGTCGGCCCAGCCTGCGTCCAACAACACCAGCAGCACGTCGGAGGCCAACTCGGCCGTCAAAAAGAAGAAGCGCCTGTCTCAGTCTGAGGAGGATGTCATCAGGCTGATAGGACAACATTTACACGATTTAGGTCTCAAGTAAGTGAGCCAGCCAGCCGTCAGGTGAAAGGCCATCAGCCGGGACAGCCACGATGTGTTCTTCCCTCGAGTGTAGGGAGGAAAACTTCCGAAAGGGAAAACCAGGCAGTTTGATGGTGTCCTGTATATCAGCAATGCGTCTGCACTATTAAACACACTGCATATAAAATGTGTAGGCCTCACAGGTAAACACGGCCTTCGGGAAAGAACTTTCCACACAGTAGGTGTGCGTGGGACGGCGGGTGGTCCCGGGCTCGTTATTCACGGTTAACAGTGCATTACACGTTCGCTATAACGAAGCATTGCTCGTAAACATTAAGAAACAATTGTCAAGTTTGGACAAAACGTAATTCTGCGCAAAATTGCTAGATTTTTGAACGGAGTTTGACATGGGTTCTCTCCCACGGATCACACGGCAGTGTGTCTTTGACTGTTGTTGGCACGCTGTTTACATGTCAAAGATGAAGGGTAAACCTAACTCAACTGAAGCCACCCACTCTTCATCATGACTTCATTAGCATTTAGTTTAAATGTGACAGTGAGCAGTGAGACTTCTAAGAGGAAGTCTGAAAACAACTAAACAAAGACTATTTTAATTATAGATTATAGCTTATTCTGTTTATTTGATTATCCTAGATGAACCAGTTAATTGTGGGAAATGTTTTCAAGTTTTCAGAGCTCATGGTGACTTCTTCAGATGTCCAACACCTACAGATACTTTACAGTGATATCTGCACATTGGAGAAGCTGCAACCACAGAATGATTGATGTTTTTACTTGATAAATGATGTTTACCCTTAAGCGAATATCCAACATGTTATTGATTAATTGTGAAATTAGTGATACATAAAAAGCATAATGGAGTTTTGTTCGAGCCACCTGTTTTCTCTTTGTCACTGTTTATAGACAGTAATTACAAAATCGTGAGCAAATAATCTCACATGTGGCACGGCCCACTCGGTGCATCACACGTCATATGGTATTTAACAGGTGTTCACATGGCAAGACTATACATGTTCTAGTTCATTGTATTCAGATTGATCATGATTACTGCTGAGGCATTGCTGTGAATTGATTTGGCTCTGCTGTGTACATTGTTTACAGTCAGACAGTGGACCTCCTGATGCAGGAGTCTGGCTGCAGACTGGAGCACCCCTCTGCCACCAAGTTCCGCAATCATGTCATGGAAGGAGAGTGGGACAAGGTGGAACACAGTTATCTGATATGCACATCCATACTCACCACTAAGAGTCGTTCAGAGCACTAATCTATGCAGAGTATTTAGTAGAGAATTTAATAAGCTGAAAAAGATACTTCTGAGGTTGAAATCTCTGTTATTCAATGTTCGTGTGGTAATGGCTTCATCAATAGTGAAAGTGACGTCAGTTTGTGTTATTTATGCTTTTCCCCTCTCTTTATTCAGGCTGAGAGTGATCTGAATGAGCTGAAGGCATTGATGCATTCTCCAAGTGCTATAGTGGTAAGTGGCAGGCCCAGCAATCCTCAGACTCTAATGCTGTGAAATGTAGGGCCAGTTCAAACCTTTGTCAGTACAACACACTAAAAAGGGAAGTTTCACAGAACAACCTCAGGGACAACACATCTTCATAGAGTATTATGTCTGCAGTGAGAACAAAACATTTTCAAGCATGTTAAGGCTGCAAATCATCAAACAGCTTGAAGGCACCAGTGGACTGAAACACATGCCATCACACTGTCAGCGGTTCAGTCTGGATGTGTTGCTTCACTCTGTCTGCACAGTACTGGCGGAGATTAAATGAGCAGGAAAGAAGTCAAACCTCAGCCAGAACAGAGAGAGGCTTCACATGGTGTGTCTGCCGATTACAGGGGCTGAAAATGAGCTGTGGGTCTCTTTGCAGTGTTAACTGCCATGAATAGGAATACCTGTTGTGTGGTCATTTCATGACCATTTATTAACAGTAAGTATGGCTACATATAAGCACAAAGGTTTCAGAACTGAACGTCTGATTGCCTGGTTGCTGATCCAGCCTTGGTGTTAGATGAACATATGGTCGCAGTCAAGATGTACAGGAAAATGGAGCGCCAAAGTGTTCCAAACTAGATTAATAAATAAGATAATATGAAATGAATACATACAAAATCTAACTGTGGAATAGTGTAAAAATCCAATACATTTTAAAACTCATCTTAATATTGTGAAATGTTTTTATTTCACACCATTTCCCCCCAATGTCAAGACCAACAGGGCAAAGCAAGTTATCTGATTGGCCAAATCAAAAGACTAAATATACTAAGACAGACATTGATGGACAGAGCAAGATGAAAACATTGTCAAATATCATGTTGACAGTGTTGTCCAATAATACAATGTTCAACCTTGCAGCCAGAGTACCACAGGTCAAATGAGTTAGAAATCTGTTCCATGATGACAGGACAGGTTTCACACAGGGTTTCACTGACTGATTCACCACATGCACAGAACACAACATGTGATTTGAATAAATAAATAAGAAGCACTCAATTGTGCGTTGGTAATGACGTATTAGATTATTGAATATTGATAATAGAAAAACTATTCTATCTTGAGGTTATATGATGATGACTGATGTCCTTTATAACGACTAATGTGTGTTATGTCTGGCCTGGTCTCCCTGTGCAGCGGATGAAGTTCCTGCTACTGCAGCAGAAGTATCTGGAGTATCTGGAGGATGGGAAAGTTCTGGAGGCCCTGCAGGTCCTCAGAGCTGAGCTCACTCCTCTCAAGTACAACACAGAGCGTATCCACATCCTGAGCGGGTCAGTTCATCAGCAGACAGGGAAGCTGACACGCTCTTACAGAGAGAATTTCACTCCACATACAATGTGACATGTTTTTATGATGAAGAACTTTTTCCATATTTTAGCAGAATGTGTGGAATCCTGTCTGTATGAATGTCTGTATGTTTATCCACATTAATGGTATCATAATGATCAGTCAACACTCTGCATCCCCTGCTCACTAAGATGGGAGGTCAGATCTATGAATCAATTAATAAGAACTCTGCAGTTTTCTTCCTGTACACTCTTCATAGAGCCCACCTTAAAACTATTGTTGTGGCTGAAGACATTTTGTCTTTCTGCTGTCCTCTCAGCTCCTCAGTGGCTCTGCTGCTGACAGGGGAGTTGCTTCTGAGGACAGGGATAGCTAGACAGAGGTTTGAGTCAGTGTGGATTGGATGAATGCACTGTTGAGTAGAGCTTACACGCTGCCGATGTCTTTCTTTTGATTCCCAGTAAGGCTATGCTCAGGCCGACAAACCTCTATCATAAACCATAGGCTCCTCATGCATGCACATCCACAGAAGGCAATAGCAATAGCCACAATAGCAGTACTCTGTAAAAAGATCGATCCTGACTCTCTTGCTGAAGCATAAGGGAACAGCTGGGGCTGCAGTGTTTATCTAAAGATACCCTGATTGAGCTTCAGTTTCTTGTGTGCAAAGGTGACAGTTTGACCAGAGGGTGAAGCTGGAAGAACAAAACAAATAAACAATGAAAACACAAGACGTCAAATTTAGCTTATGGGGGATATTCATGATAATCTGTAGGGGCTAAGATGTGGAGCTCCGGACCAAATTGACCAACATCCCCAAAAGACAGTAGGGCCTCGTGTAATACTCTGTTTGTAGGTTTGGTATATTGTCCTAATTTGAACGCTGTCATGATGCTGCAACTGAAAAGGTCCTAATTTTCAAAGTTGGCCAAATATGGCTTTATATTTTTCATGGGCAGTAATGCCAAAAATGAGTAGGAAAACAAAGTGATACTTGTGATGGTCTACTATTGAATATTCAGTGTCATTGTCAGGACAGGCCCAGAACGATAGACTGACACAGTGATACGTCTGTGTCAGCTCCCTTTAATATCAGCTGTGAGTGTGTCCGACAGTTGCTGAGAAAAATGTCCTCCTGTGTTTTGAAGGTACCTGATGTGTAGTCATTCAGAGGACCTGCGAGCCAAAGCAGAGTGGGAAGGCAAAGGCACGGCATCTCGAACAAAGCTGCTGGACAAGCTCCAGAGTGAGTGCAAAGTTATTCTACTGTACATACTTAACACTTCCTTTGAACTGTCATTGCCATATGCTGTATGTTTGTACATTGAGTGTACAGCAGCAGCAGCAGCAGCAGCATTAACAGCAGTGGGTCATTTTATTGTGTAGGATGTGTTTGAAAAAGTTGTTTCTCTTGCCCACTCTGAGAACCTGCAGCTGCTTCCTACATGACATTAGCATTTGTTTCCTGTCTAGTTTGTTACTGTAGCTGGTCATCATATGTTCTGAATTCATTAGAACCTGTGTGTGTGTGTGTGTGTGTGTGTGTGTGTGCGTGCAGCGTACCTGCCTCCCTCAGTGATGCTGCCTCCTCGCCGCCTGCAGACTCTGCTGAAGCAGGCAGTGGAGCTGCAGAGGGAGCGCTGCCTCTACCACAACACCAAGCTGGACAGTGGACTGGACTCTGTGTCCCTGCTGCTGGACCACGCCTGCAGCCGGTAAGAACCCGCACATACTGTACCACACCAGGGCTCCACCCGGCTGATGGCTGATTGAATCACGTTTGTTTACACATTTTATACAACTAGAATCAGTTCTGGTTAGAGTTTTTCATTGGCAGAGAGTGTAGTATGGATCAAGTCTGTGATAAATATGTAATCATTCAAACTACATCATCACCAGTCATACAAGATATTTAGCAGAAAATCTAACCGGAGAAGCTGTGATGTTTTGTTCATACTGTAAAGCTTGACATCTGCCTGATGTGTGCATGTTGTGTCCCCATTTTTCAGGAAACAGTTCCCTTGCTACACCCAGCAGATTCTCACTGAACACTGCAATGAAGTCTGGTTCTGCAAGTTCTCCAACGACGGCACAAAACTGGCAACCGGCTCCAAAGACACCACAGTGATTGTGTGGCACGTTGACACAGTAATCAGTCATTTGTTTCTCATCAATATCACCTGGAAGTAAGCAAATAAGTTGGCGTGTGAGAGTTGAAATAACTGGGTCATTGAGTGGTTTGCGTGTTGGTCGACAGGAAACCCAGCAGTTGAAGTTGATGAAGACTCTGGAGGGTCATGCGTATGGTGTTTCATACCTGGCATGGAGCCCTGATGATGCTTACCTGATAGCCTGCGGGCCTGATGACTGCTCTGAGCTGTGGCTGTGGAACGTACAGGTACAACATCTGTCACACAGGTGCAGGATGGACATTCGTGTCTCTCTGATCAAACCATTAAAACAACAACAAAACTGACTGAATGACAGCTGCTGTAAGCTGTGGGGTGAACATAAGTCAGCAGCAGGTCACCAGCCAATCACAGCTTGGTTGAGGCAGCTAGGATCATTCTGTAGGATTTTATTTCTTTATTTACTTTTTTCTCACAGACTTCTCAATGGGCAGGTTTTAAACACTGGTGATGCCCCCCGCAAGAAATGCAGCATTTTATCAAATATTTAACAAAAGTGATAGTGGTAATGCTGGAAAAAGTGTAGTACACATTTTTGACAATAAGATAAAGTTAAAGATCTGTTCAGCCTTCAGTCTTTCACCAAGCAATATAGTTCTTCAGTGATGTTTAACAGAATGGTTGCCAAGGCAACACACAGAAGACATGGTTATAGATTTGGATGATTATTAACATTTATCTGGATATTGCCATGAATTGTCCAATTGTTAGAGTGATGTTCATTCATGTTAAGACTCCTCTTTGCTGGTACAGGGTGTTTGACTCTGGACAGGTGCTGCCAGAAGCGAGGATAATACTGCAGCGTCATCTTTTGTTGTAGTTTGGGCGCAGTAGATTCCCATGTATGCCCCGTCACTGGCAAGGTTTGTCTTGCCTCTGGGTCGGCATCAGAGTGTTACTGTATGTGGTGCTTCACAAGCAGTAGTTGGTATAGGCTGCTTTACCAATCGGTGGCAACATGGAATCTAGGGAGTGAACAGACCACATAATCAGTTTAACAGGCCTGGCTTTGTTTTGTTTTTTACTTTTCCAGCTCTTCAGTTCCTCTCTCATTCATTTCAGCATGTCTCCTTTCTTTTTTATTTTCCTCCTCTATCCTGTCCATCTCTTTCAACCATTCATCCACACTTAGCCCTCTCCAGTAAATCAAACATTCTCAACAATATCTGACATTTTGAAACTAATTCTTTGGCAAAGTAATACTGATGTAATGTGGCCACAGATGTGTGTTTATAGTATTTTACAATCGCTTCCAACGCAGCTCAGCCAATCGTAATCAAGGACCAGATCTATCTGTTTTATAATCTGGATTATTTGATTATCTGTAATTAACTATAGCTCTAGCTCAAAAGTATATTTTGCTCATAATTAGAAACAGTGGGTTGTGCAACAATCAGCCAACCAACTTCTCCATGACAACCAGCTGTCACAGCCTGTTCATCTGTCACACAAACTGTATTCCAAACTGCTTCTTCATGTTCAAAGGAACAGCCCTACCAGTCTTTGTAGCACTGATTTGGTTTTTCTGATGTTCAATGTCAGTTCACTTTACTGCAGGACCCCCCCCCCACACACACACACACACACACACACAAGTCATCTTCATTTTCTATTTTATTTTTAAGTTGACCCGTCCTCAGCCTCTGTAGCACTCTGCTGTAAAAGGTCTATCTTAGTCACATTTAACAGGTTTTTGGTCACCCTCTTCTTCATACTGGCTGTGAAAGATCCATACTGCGTGTGACTGCAATGTAAGAGATGGAGGACAAAAGCCACAACCCTCTTTCTGTGTAAAAATACATTCTACTCTTCAGATGAGCTCATTTGAAGTTTCAAGTCAAATGGGTATCATTTTAGAACATAATGTATTTCCACAGACAGTGTTTTCTTGTCAAGCTGCGTAGGAGAGATAGACACAAAGAATAAGACAACTGTAACTTGATTTGTCTCATTCCGACTACTGAAACCTCATGTTAGCTTTGGTGTAACTTCACGTCCCTTCTACACAGAAGAGCCCGTAAGAAGGGCAGCTTGTGTACAGTGGCTTTATTACTGGAAACGGCTGTTGCTGAGGAGCGTGCACTGGAAAACCAAAACAGCAAGCTAAAAGAGGCTAATAAGCTCTGTTGAGCTGAAGCAAACTGCAGAGTTTGCAGTATATGAATATAAATATGCAGGGATCCTTTCACATTCCCCTTCAACCTTAAACCTGCTCTGCTGCTGCAGTGAATGTAGACATGCTGTATTCTCATTTCAAACTATTACTATATATTACTATATTAACCAATAAGGTATTGTGTTTTCAGGGAAGGGTCAAATGACTTCAAATGAGTGTGTTGTAGAGTGTGTGGTGTTCCTCTCTCTCTGCTCTGTTGTGTAGACGGGGGAGTTACGTACAAAGATGAGTCAGTCCCATGAGGATAGCCTGACCAGCGTGGCCTGGAATCCAGATGGCAAACGCTTCGTCACCGGCGGCCAGAGAGGCCAGTTCTACCAGTGTGTGAGTCTCTTTCACAGCACACATGCTGGCAGCGCCCACAGGCTCTGAGCATCACACACAGTGCATTTACATCCCACTCACTTACATCCAACACATCGAAGAGAGGTGAAGTGGCGGCCATGGCCTTTGAAAATATACTGCACAGTTTCTTTGGCCTGACTTCAGTGCTGAACTCATTCATTATGTCGCAGTGCTGATCATCAGACCCGTGGAGGTCTTTCAGCTATGGTGGGTCTTTTCATGTTCTTTCCAAATGAGAAAAAAGATTTTCTGAATTGAAAAGCAACCCAGCGACTGTTAACAGTCACAACATTGTAACTCACTGCGTCAGTGTGTTTAACATTACACTTTTAATATATTGAAACCTGCGAGAACGTTTTGAGCTGAAACAATGAGTCAATTCATATTTGCAATTAATTCCTCACTGTTTGAAGATGTCCTCTTTAGCTGTGAGGAATTTGTCATGATTTTCTGACTATATTACGAAATTATTAAGAAAACAATTGGCTGATTGATTGATAATGAAAATTATTGTTAGTTGCAGCCCTACAGAGCTTCTCCCTTGCAGGGTTGTGAGAGCCTTCAGATTAATTGACCGAAGGATATGTAATTGTACATAAGATAGTGTTTCTGATTTTCCATAACAGAAAGTATGACAAGGGCACGAAGCCTTTCCTCTTCAAGCACCTGGAGTAGAATTGTAAAGTCATTTTAGCATCTTTAAAATGATTCTAATAGCTGACATTGTGTTTCTGGAAATGAGATGTCTAATTCAGAACGTGTCTGTCTGTTGCTTTATTTGCCATTCATTTAGTTTCCGCAGGTGGTAGCAGTCGGGTCTGCCACATTGCTCTGTTTACAGGACTGTGTGAATGCTCAGTACAGTACGTGTACAGTACTTGGACCTCATCTTGTCTGCTGTTGGAGGACACTGTTGAGGAGTTTATGGCCACATACTGTAGCTCAGAGTTACTCAGAATCATTAAAACGCTAGTCTAACCAACTCAAAAACTGATAAACTGATTGTTCAGAATGAATTTACCTCAAATCAGATATGGAATGGTCTGCGATCTCCCTGTTGCAGTCTGGTGTTGATGGTGTTCCTCAATGCGTTTTGTGTCCCCCTGACTCCCAGGACCTGGATGGAAACCTGCTGGACTCATGGGAAGGAGTTCGGGTGCAGTGCCTGTGGTGTCTGAGTGACAGCCGGACCGTCCTCGCCTCAGACACCCACCAACGCATCCGCGGATACAACTTTGAGGACTTAACGGACAGAAACATGTGAGTCACCCCCCTGGCTTGCAGCAACTCCTGAATCCTAGTACCTTACCTAACCCTCTACAGCCAAACAGTTACACTGCAGTGCTCTTATCATTACAGAAATCAAACATGACTTTTCATTTTAGTTTAGTTTAGTTTCCACAGCCTGCACACGTGTGTGTGTGTGTGTGTGTGTGTGTGTGTGTGTGTGTGTGTGTGTGTGTGTGTGTATATATACACTACCGTTCAAAAGTTTGGGGTCACATTGAAATGTCCTTATTTTTGAAGGAAAAGCACTGTACTTTTCAA
>JAVQJL010010854.1:0-49044 GCA_036024295.1 Nannoperca obscura | reverse complement strand
TATGAAGCAGCAGACAATGGTTAAGGAAACTACTTTTCAGTATTTCTTTAATGTGTACAACTAATTGTCTTTAATTCTAATGCAAAAATGCGTTAATGCTTATAAATATGTGTGTGTGTGTGTGTGTGTGTGTGCGCTATAGACCCCATATCAGATTTTAACTTCATGGGCACAGTGCCTGTGTGGGTTTATTGGTATGGTTATTAATCTACATAAGAAAACTCATTACAGAACGAAACTAGACCAACTGTTATAAAAGACCTTGTCTCACACGCAGAGTGCACTAATTACTCAGCCTTTACACTGAACACAACCACCATAAACATACAATCAGAGTGTATGCACACACACTAATGTATGCTACAACAGTTAGCTGTGTGTATTTTAAGTCTGTGTAAAGGGAAAATTCAGAGATTTAATTCTACACACATTATACATGCTAGAAAAAGAATTCTACACTGAATTGTGGAGGTGGACCGTTAAACAGTTTCAGATTTTTTTACACTATTTAACAACTATAGCTTTGTGCTGCTGGGTTAGCTCGCTGAGCGAGTCTGTTGTTGATCAGCGGCTCTCACTCGTTCTTCGACTCAGGGATACAGTAAAGTTATATACCAGCACCTTCAGAGGACACGCCCCCAGCATTTCAGAGAGCGTTTCTGTTTTTATACTGCTCTTTCTTTCACAATTTTAAAACCTAATTTTGAATACTTTTTGCAATTAAATCATTCAAATTTGGCTGGGTGGTTAACAACACATTTTCTGTGGTGTGACAAACTCAGAAAACATATTTGCTATTTCTTTACAAGGTCTTTGAAGGAGAAGTTTTGACATAAAGTCATGAGTCACTTACTGTCAACAGTGTAGACATGTGGACATTAACTGAGGCTATACATTGTGTGGATGGAGATACCACTGTGAGCTGACAGCTCACTCTAGTTTCTCAGTACCAGCCAATGATTAATATCACCTCAAGACAAATGACTCTGAAGCACTCCATTAAAAAATGTGGAATACAAAATCTGACAAAAAAGGACAAGCTGATAATTGAATAGTGAAAGATGCAACTTGGCAAAAAAGTTAATGCCAAATGAAGGCGAGGTTTGCCCTAAAAAGTACATAAACTCTGGAGAAAGATGGATGGACAAAAGTTGAGCACAAAATCTAGACAGTAACATAGGACTTCAACCTGCAGAGTTAGACTCTTGGGCAATGGCCTCCCATGCTGTGATGATACATTTATATTGGAATACAGTTTTCTGGCTATGAGGTCATCAGAGGTACAAGAGGTTGGTGCTCTATTCGCAGATAAAAATATATTTATCTGACGGTCCTTCTGTCACAGGTTCCACAATGTGATTAAAGGGTAACAAGGAATTGACCCTTTTGAACCCATCTCCCTCTAGCCACTAGAACGGTGTGTGCAGCTCGTTCGACTCTTTGGCTAGTAGGTAAGACGTGGGTTGAACTGGGATTGAAGCTACAGTTCTCCCCTAAATGAAAATGCAGTCATCATCTACTCAACATCCTGTCAATCAAAACCTCCCCTAAAGATCTGTAGGAACATGGACACAAGCTGCAGGAATGAACAACCTTAAACATGTTACATTTCTCTAAACGAGGGTTCCTCGCTGACAACATTTGGATCAAGTGCAGGGCCTGCAGCACTCTGGCAGAAGAATCATCTCGCTACTGTGGGACAACTGCTGACACGTAGGAGAACAAATGTTTGTCAGTAAGGAAGAAACAAGAAATAATGAGTCTAAGAATTGGACTTTTGAAACCACATTGTCTGGCAATCAAACCCATACATTTAGCTGCCTGGGGCGTTTGGAAACCTTAAATAAGAAGCAGCTCTGACATAGCCGAGTGCCAGACCTCTGACTCGCTGCCCACATCTCTGATTTGTTCAGTGATTCAAATTCAAATTCTGTTGTTGTGCCCACTGACTACCAGTTTCCCCAGTTGGAGAAATATTCAACCTATCAGAGCTTTGTAGTAAGGATTTAGTCAAACTAGGTATTTCGCTACACCAATGAAAAATGGTGTAGATGAAATGGATGCAGCTAAATGGGTTGTTGTAAATAAAGTGAAGAAATAATAACGTGTGAATAATTTGCCATATTTATGTGATCATTGTGAAAAAAATTAAAGGCACCCTGTGAAGTTGTTTACATTCAGTTTTTATCTTGTGGTCTATTCAATGTGTGGAACGCAAAGGCAATTTAAAAAAAATATTTCAAATTGTGCCTGGATTACAGACGTATTCCTCCTTTCCTTTGTTGGTACATTCCTGCATTTCTTTGCGTGTTTACCGCCACAAACTGTTGATCAGTGGAACAGCACGAAACTAGTGACAAGATGTGTGTGCGCTCGTGTGCATGCACGATAAAAACGAAAAATTGGTCAGATGTGAGAGGTATTAAGGAGCTCTGGAGGACTTACCTCAGACTGCAGCTTGTGGTCTGTAGTGGTGTAGAGAGCTTGCAAGACACTGGACGCTGATATCCGATGTACTGGAGAGCGCAGAGAAAAGCCGTCGAAACGGAGCTCCGACACATACTGAGGCAAACACACACGGGAGAGAAAAGGTCATATAGCAGCAAATTATCCAATTTTTCTGATAAAATCACACAAAGTCTATCGTAGTCAGTACAACTGTAGCTGGAAATGAGTCGACGTATAACAAGGGACAGTTTGGCCTCACACAGACTGTTGTGACTTTACTGCATATAATGCGGGTATCAGGTGTTTCTTCTCAAATTAACTCACAAAAGACTTGTCACATTTTGTTTTGTCACATGCCTGCATACTTAATGGTACACGTGCGCATACACACACACATTAGTTATTATGCTATGTATTACGCGGCTGTAAAGTGGTGGTGGTTGTTCTCAAACAGGCTTTTCTTCCTTTGGGAATGCTCCTTTGTTCCACAGCTCTCCAACTGTGAAGCTTTTACTGACTGACTGCCGGAGCCCACTCACTTCTGAAGCAGCAACTTAGAAAAGGTCACTTTAGTGAAGGAGAAGTTGCGCGCTTGCCTCAGCATACTCAGAGCTCAGAAGACAGAGCAGAGATGACTGGAGAAAACGCTTTTTTTCAAGTCTGCAGTAGCGTCGCTAGTTGACTAGGATTAAAATTCAGCGGTTAAGATTGTAGTGAGTGATTTTTGAGGCCAGTATCAAAGGTTTAGAAAATCTGACGATATTTCTGTCAATATTTATTATAATAAACATTTTTAATGAGGATCCCTTAAATTAGTTGCAGCCAAGTGTCAAAACTCTTGATTCAAACAGCTCTTGTTTAATAAACTAGAGCTTGATGAGCCTCTTGGACTTTATTTCCACTACAAAATATGAGAAGAGATGCGTCAAAGTAACAACCTTCAAGAAATGTTAACTTAAATGGGAATGTTGCTACAACATATTAATTATGTGAGGTTACTATTTCTTATCTCTGTCAGTGGTCAACCCTAACTCACCCACTTAAGAACATTACCAATCTCTCGGGCCGAAAACCTTTTGAAAACCTTTTGAGTTAACATGCATTGTCATGAAGCAAAAAAACAGGCTGTATAGTTCTTAAAAGGTTGATATTTACTTTGATCTGACAGTGACAATACGCCATCATTTAATATTCTTTACCAAAATCATTATTTAACATTAAAATGTAACTTTTGAGCCATTTCAAGATACATTTTCAGATTCAACCTGATCAACGTTTAAAATTATCACAAAATGGCAACTGAAAATCTCAGTCACATTTCAGATTCCCAACAGTATGAGACATGAAGGGAAACGCCACAGCCAAACAGATTGCCGACTCTCCCATGAGAAACGTGGAAGAATAGCACAAAATTGGCCAATTCACGCCGAAAAACTACTGCACCTGCCAGAGTTTCTGCTTAATGAGAAAGAAGTACAAGTAGGCGTGAAACAGCCTCCAGAGTAGCAACAATGATTCCTGTCTACTCACCTCAGCCTATTCACGTTAACACTACATGGCAGTGCGTAAAGCTACTTGCAGGAAAGCAGGAAACGAAGTACACTGCATGGCAAAAAGTGTGTGGGCACCCAGACATCACAGCAACATCTTTGGCATTAAGATGCTGCTGTAACAGCTTCCACTCTTCTGAAAAGACTTTCCACAAGATGTTAAGATGCCTGGCTGCAGGGATTTGTTCCCGCTCAGCCTCTAGAGCATCACTGAGGCATTCAAGTTCATCCCAAAGGTGTTTGATGGGGTTGAGATCAGGTCCATAAAGAAATGGGAAGACCACATTTAATTTGACATGGTTTGAGTTTCACACTTTTCTTCTATCCATATCTCTCTCTCTCCCTCTCTCTCTCATTCATCATGACGGGTGAAACACTGAACTAGCAAAGGGTTCAGCTTACTTTTGAAGTAGAATGAAATGAATTAAGCTATTTGTAACTTAATCTGACTGAATGCACTTGTTTGTTAAATTCTCTCTCCAGTCATCATATATCTTGGGATGTTTGAGCATCACTGTGCAGAATTATGTATGTGCAGAGTTTGTTTTCACATTCATCAGCTTAAATCTCTGTCGAAACTTGTAGCCTGCAGCTTTTCAGTGAAGACATCTTGTTTATTTGCATATTGATGGATTATGGATTTTTGAATGAGGGGAGAAAAATGTGGAGAACCCATTCATCAGACAGAAAATGTCTGAAAAGGATCTTTTAAAGTAGACTCCCACTCTCTGGTCTGACTCTCACCACCACCAGTCCACAAGACCACTCTTTAACAGCTTGTCAGTGCCCACATCCAAAAAGCTACAGAACCCCTAGTTTTAAATATCGTTGTATGCTGTATCGTGACGAACGATTTCCCTTAATTGGAAGTAAGGAGTCCAGGGTGTTTGCATGGTTTTGGCCATGGTGTGGTATAAAACCTGTAACAGGGACTTCCTTCATCCTTTTAAGAGAATAAGAAGATAATGAGATTGAGAACTGTTGTAAAAGCCATTATTTTTTTTACTTTTAGACTTTAAATTCCTAACAAGTAAAAAAACAAAACAGCACTATACCTGCATTTCAACAACACCAGCGCTGTCCTTTAAATACAGACAAACTGCCCGGGGGCGTTCTCTCACACTTGTTCGTTTCCTAAATCCGAACCAATAATCCATTGCAGCCAACTCCTCGGGAGCGGGGTCGAGTCGGAGCAGGGGCCCTGCTCCGCTCTGCAAGGGCATTGTCAGAAAGGTAGAGCCATTTCCCATGACCCCTCAGTGACCACCTGTAATACCACTAGATTCATTCAGCAGCAGAGAAAGACTTTTTCCCCACTGAGTCAAAAGATTCACTCAATTTAAAAGGAAATATGTGGAAATTTCCCCTATGGCCTTGTGTGCAGTGCATGGGTAATTTCATATGAAGATAAAGGAACAAACACAG
The DNA here is from genome assembly GCA_036024295.1 of Nannoperca obscura. Lineage (NCBI taxonomy): Eukaryota > Metazoa > Chordata > Actinopteri > Centrarchiformes > Percichthyidae > Nannoperca > Nannoperca obscura. Next base: position 43,621 of record JAVQJL010010854.1, on the reverse strand, counting down.
AGCATGAATAAGGTCTCCGAACCATGATTAGCCCTGGTACTGCCCTGGAAACACTGTTTTCTCTGTCATCTCTCACTGAGCCCAGCTGGCTGTGTGCTCCAGTTTACAGAGAACACTGTTCATAAGAAAATGCCCTGGAAAAGGAACACCTTTTCTCGTGCCCTCTACAGTACTTGTCCAGAATACGCACGCACGCACGCGCACGCACACACACACACACACACACACACACTTCTGCGTTTGTAACCATTACACCATGCACCATTGTGCATTCAACAAGCTGCTGTGCTGCTCTCCTGCTGTACATTGCATAGGTTCAAGTGAGGTAATGTTTTCTCCACTTCCTCCTCCAACTTTTTACAGTAAGACTAGAAAAGGGAAATAACTTACACAAAGGGAACTGCATTCTCAATGTTTCTTCCACCCCAACCCCCCCCCCCCCTTCTGAGGTCCTTACCTTCTTCTCTCTGATAACCATGCCGCCCCTCCACAGTTCTCTGTGGTTGATGCAGCTGTGTAGGTCGGCAAGCTCCACCAGACCGGCACTCAGGTAGGACGCTGCTTTCTGCCACCTGGGCAAAAAAACAAAAAAAGGATCATGCAATGACCAGCACAGAGAAACGTTGGGAACTTTTATTCTTGATTCCTATAAATTATGAAAAAGTCCTAATTCATTTAAAATCACCTATTTATGCAAGTACATAAGCAAAATATTTCTACAAATTTAATGCAGCTATTTTGCCATTAACTAAAATGTGTGCTTCTGTAAAAATGTTGCTCAGATTGTTCACCCATTACTGTAAATCCTATATTTACTCTTCCAACGCCCCCTAGTGGTGGAGCATTTCACATAAAATTGTATCTGCAAATTCAAATTCATATTTGCAATTTCTCACCAGCTTTTTATGTTTGGCATACCGCAGTTAACAAATAGTAATATAAATATGTAGACTTTGACTCCAAACCCAGTAAATATACAGGAATCGGAATAGGAATGTTCTCGTGTTAGTGTGTTTGCAAAGTGCACTCATTATTTGCTTTGTGCAAGTGTACTGCACGTGTCGTTTTCATCTCCTCACCCAGTGGTGTGCTGTGTGACTACAGAGATCTTAGCAGCATGCCAGCAGGACATGTGTTTGAGTGCTCCCAGCAGAGGCAGCAGGTCTTTAATAGGAGGGGGCTGTTGTGCAGAACCCAACACCAGCACATCCAGCAAGGCTTTACCTGAGGTGGAAAATGGAGACAAACCAAAGAGGAATCCATTAGACAACTTCTTTCTTCTTCTTTACATACATATCTCAGTAGGATTTCATGACGGGGTCAAGAACCAAGCCGGTTGCTCCACCAACACCATCGTTTTAAGTACATAGAAGTAGTCTGCAATTCTGAATATCAAGATCGGTGGAAGAAAAGTGGGAAGCCAGTAGTGACTCCAGCTCCTCGGGGCAGCTAACCATGGAGGATGACTGTTCTGAACTCCTGTGGAGGTGGTGAGCTCAGAAAGTGAAATATTACTTCAGGAGGCAGACTTGCTCAGAAGTAGTCAGAGCAGAAGTATCCCATATTCCCAGTGGTGAGCCCATATTTATGAAGTACAGTAGGCAACCTTTTCTACAAGGCTGCTGCAGGCAGACTTTCAAAACCTAATTGCTTGAAATTGGGACTGGATCCTTGTCACACAGCTGAGGAGTTTGGCTTCAGTAGGATTTAATTCCTCATTACTGGAAGCTTTTGGCAGAGACAAAACTCTCACTTGAGACATAGTTTTGTTCAGTGAACTAACTTCTTGCTCTGCTGCCCTATCAGTAAGCTAGACGATTGTTGTTCTCCTAGTTAAAGCAAAATGCAAGAAACTGGCGAGCTGTGCTGTACAGACAATCCTAACACCCCAAATCATCTGAGAAGCAGTGTGTGGAGGTGTTTAGAATTCAACGCCACAGATGGAATAATTGTACATCTTCACAAATGACAGCTACAAAATAATAAGATGACTTTACACTGTATATAAAGAAAGTGAGTGCTGTGAAAAGGTCAACAGTACCTGGAGGTGGTAGCTTGTCTGACAGTAGATGCAGTCCTTCTGAAGCCTCCTCTAACAGTCTGTTCAATAAAGATACTCAGTTTAGATCAGAAAGACTTGCCAAAATGTAACATTTGGGCTTTGAAACACATGAATAATATTTTCTTAATAATTTTTTGGTACCCATTTGATTCTTTCTCACCTGTACATTAGCAAATTATCTCAAAATCATTTTCCTGATTCAACTGTATGTATATCTACTATATATATATATATATATATATATATATATATATATATATATATGTGTTTCCTTCCATTAACTCATTTAAGGGGCAATTGCAGTTCTATGAATGATGACGTTTGTTCCAATAATATTACTTATCAGATCTATCAGGCACATACATGCAACACAGAGCATACTTTTATATATAAAGCACAGAAAATTAGCATCTGTCGCTCACTCCGTCAGTGCTGGCTGGTCAACCTTTTGGTCCGCTGCCTCCTGATTACTCAGAGAACTGAGACAGGACTCCACAGCAGTGGGCTTCTCCTCCTCACTGTCAGTTTTGTGATGGCCTATCGCCAGATCTTCCCAGTCTGAGCTGCAAAACTACAAGAGGTGATACAGATTTAGGAAAATACAGAATTCCGGCCTATTTTCCTTTATCTGTGTATCATTAGTTTTAATTGTAAACATTTTTATACATTTATACCTAATACATTGCTCCTTAAATGTCAAATCCCCTGACTAAATAATTTGATACTTATCAGCATCTTTTACATGAGTTCAGCATGTAGATTAAACATGTTATTGACTAAATGTACAGCGACACCTCCAAGTGGAAATCAAAATGCAGATGTGATGGGGTACAGTATGTGGATGGCATGTTGCCAAGCAAATAATAATAATTTTTATTAATAAAGTTGTGTATTTTGTAATTTTGCTGATCGTGAGCAACGTTTATGAAACAGACTTTGTATTGATATCTGATTTGTCACTGTTTGAAGACAAAGATGAATCAACAGTATTCCATTTAAGTGTTTATTTATTGTAGAATTATTGAAGACATTAACCCAACACCACAACAACAGCCGTGGTAAATATAGTATTCGACTTCTTTCTGTAAACTTGAGGCGAGAAAAAGGCCGGCACTTCTCCACATTCACCTCCTGTTTTACTTTTCTAGGATTGTGTTGCAGCAGGCAATTATTTCCAAACATATTAAACTATAACGTAGGAGGATAAGCTTCAGCCTCATAAAAATCTAGCAGTGAGAGGAATTACAAGGTTGGTTTAAATGTATAACACTCAACCTTTCATGACAGAAGCTCTCCATATGGTTAGGACCTGGAAATTACCCAAACTAGCCTAATTAGTGCTGACTGAACTGCATCAAGTTTTGAAAACCGATAACAGGTACTAAAAGTTGGCACAGAATGCGTGTTCAGTTTTCTTAGTCATTATTATTAACAGCTTTTTCTGATCTATGGATACACATGTATAAATACTTGTGCCCAGTTCCTTTGCAAAATAAACCACATGTATGGCAAAACTGTCTTGCATGTTGCAAATGTTGCTCACCTGCGCTAAACCTTGGCACGCCTGAACAGCAAAGTACCACCTCTGAAGCGATGGGCAGCCACTGAGAGAACAAGCTGGGAAAACATGCGGAAGGAAAGAGGTAAGAAAAGCTGTGGAATAACAAGCCAGTGTCTTTGTCAGAAAGATGCCCATTGTGCCCAAGTTACTGTACCCGGAAACACAGAGATCCCTCTCACTGATTCCTGAGTTGAGACGTCCACGAGTCTGTCATATATCTGCTTTACTGGCTCCAGACCTGTGAACAATGACAACTGAGCTGCCAGGCTTCATCATAACCAGACTAGTGGTTTATTCAAGATTAAAACACATAAATAGCACCTCCTGTGTTAGCATGTTTGAGCCCATCGTCAATTTAGATGCTCAAATCTGAGGCAGAAAAAAAAGCACTGTTGGCAGCTAACATCTTATATCCTTATCTATATCTTATGAGTCCTGTCAGTAACCAACTTTTAACACTTAGCATTATCTCTTAGTTTACTGTAGAGTGGTTTTGAGTGGGTAACTTATCTGAAGAAACAATGTCATGTTAATAGATATCAACTGCTCCAACAAACAAACCTAGTATACAATTAAACTAGATGTGAATGTGGGTTGCGTAAATTTATCCACTTTTTAAACCACTGGCTAACTAAAATTGGTTTAGCAGCCCTGACGTTAGCAAAGTAACTTCACTATAAACTGTTTCAAACGGGGAATTAAAACTTACATTTATAATCCTCAGCCAGGTCGTCATCGGTTTGGCAAAGGGATATAACCAACACGTACCGGTCCATGTCGTGTTTACATGAGTAAATTCACAGTTAATGTTCGCTTGAAGTAAAATATTGGTCTATTGTGAACAACAGACTTTCGCGCAGTCAAATTTCCCACCGGTTCGTCTTCTTCTGTATCTGTACAACGTGTCGGCGGTTGGCATCAGACCACAGAGCACGTTACCGCCACCTACTGGACTGAGACTGAACTGCCAGATAGACCCACTACTGCTACTCAGAAATCCCAAGTCCGCCTCTGTGCCTCAGATCGGATGGTGATACAAACATCAAACTCGTCGCATTCACTCTAGGTCCGCATCAGTCCCCCCCCCCCCATTCAATACACAAATAAATTAATATATGCATTCTTGACAGCAATCCCATTCATGTCATTCATAGTTCAATTAAAAACACAGATTATATAAAAAAACCTATACATTCTACATAACATAGCTATTTAAAAAAATATTTGTATGGATGTTTTAACTTTCCAAGCTTTGATGATATTCAGTAATATATAGATATACAGATTCATGGGTACACACAGGTACAGTTTTACTTTGATGGTATAAGCACACTTTACTGTATTTTATCATTTACCAGCAATACTGTAATTATAACAATACTTCATGAAAGGGGTTTTTTTTATTTCAAAAAGCATGAGGCTTGTCTCTTTTCTATGCAGAGAAGACTTGATTGTCATTGTGACATCTGACATCTTTTTCAGACTTTTTGCAGCGTCTAGAGTGTATGTTCATGTTGTATCAGCTGTGGTTAGTCTTATACTCTTTGTGAGCCATTCAGCACACCGTGACATATTTTTCCACGCTACAAACGGAAACCACTATACTGAGATCATAGAGCCATGCTTTTTCATCTTTGATTATAATTCAAAATGTCACTTTCTACTTTTAATTTACTTAATTTTTTTTAATTCTTTTTTTTGATACTTTGGATTTACAGTGCAAATAGTCTGTGTTGGTATATCTCATGTTATATTGCCACACATCAGAAGTGGGTCATCATTTGAAAACTGTACCAAATCGTTTTATTAATTTCTTTGACAACTGAACTCAAATCAACAACTTGGAGATTTGTTGTTTAGAAAATGAAGCCACTCTAGTGCATCAAGCAGTGCAGGACAGGGTTTTTATTTAAATATACTTTGTAAATACAAAATATGTCACATAATCACACAACCAAGTATTGCACTTATTGTTTTCATAATTACCAAGTGACTGAAATCTAAATCTTAATGGTGTAAATTCTTCATGATGACAGGGAAACATTCACTGAATCCTGATATTATTGCTTATTGGTACATTTTATGTTACTTCACTTTTGTAAACTGATCTACTGCTACTCAATGATCCCCTCAACACTGATGATCTACAGTCTCATGTATAACGCTAGCACTACTAGTTGATTTCTACAGTGTGTTCCTGGACATAGACGATATAGTGGTGAGTGTTTTCTCCCTGAGTGAGGACCGTCAGAGCTTCCAGGCCATGTGCATCCTCCACCAACATCACCTGGTTACCAGTAAGACCCCCATCTGCGTTCACCACCATCAGCTGGTTGCTGCAGTCACCAACTTCCTGCTCATCTGCCACCTGCAACTTTAACCACAACTCAACATCAACATATGGTTGCAACCACTCATGATATCCTGAGTAAGAGATATGATGTTTACCTGTTGTACAACGGTGACAGTGCCTGGAGCCATGGCAACCATGGAAGTGACGGCGTCGTGCGTCTCTGAACTGAACTCAGTGATCTGCTGGATATTAACTGAACACAAAGGACACACATTTATTATGTGTTACCTAGTACATGTGCTAAAAAATAATAGTGATAATATAATAACAAACATAAATAGGAATAGCCTGGTATGTCTGTTAATTTGTCTGAGTCAGGTTTCTTTCTACTATGTATGTATGTTTATCAGTGTTGTTACCGTTGTCCTGCAGGGCTGCTACAGGTGCTTCTGTCAGCTGCTCTTCATCCTCTACAGACACATACTGGGCCTCTACTGCCTCCCCCACCTGGATATTTACACATATGGCAGCGATTGTATTATCCTGAATATTTTATTATATACATGGTCGAGGTAGCACATTGTTTGGTGGGATTCCTGATTCTGACATAGTGGCAGGGGTTTTTGATTTCTAAATCATACATGTCAATTTCAGTGACAAGAAACTGAGATAAAAACAAGACTAAGAGTCTAGAGTCATGCTAGCGGCTCTGTGTGGCTGTACTTGAGCTTAATGCAAATGTCAGAATGCTAACATGCTCACAATGATGCCATCATGTTGGTCTTTAGCAGGTATGATGTTTTCCATGTTAGTTTAGCATGCTGAAAAGTCAGAGATCACCAAATTCATTAGAGGTTATCCTCAGGGGACCATGCATGTCTTTACAAGTTCCATAGCAATCCATCCAATATATGTCGAGATATATTAGTCTGGACCAGTGGTGGACCGACATTGTCAGAGTCATGCTGCTAGCATGCCTAAAAATAACCAATTGCCCTTTTTCACTGTATCTAGTCTATGTATATGTTTACTGTTTACCTCCCAGGTGCCTTCCACCACTTTCAGGCTGTGTTTGCTCTTCAGGTGGCGGTTCAGCTCCCACTTGGTGCCATAAACAAATTCACATTCAGGACACTTCATACCACCTAAACACAGGCACACACAAAAGCTATGTTAGGTTATCCTGAACTCACTTTTTGTTCTGTAGAAGCCCCACATGTCTAATTCTGCCCAACAGTAACTATACTTACCATTTCTACAATCATTTTACATTACATTACAATTAGGCAATTAGCAGACGCTTTTATCCAAAGCAACTTCCAAATAAGAGCTTTACATAAAGTGCATAGAACCATGATTGCAAACAACAAGATGTCTCATCAAACTTGTAAGGGCTGGTGATAAATCACAAGTGCTATAAGTAAGTACATCGCTGCCAATGGCAGAATCAAAAAAGAGCATTAAATCTAAGAACAGATTATCTTGTACGTTAGCAAATACAATACATTCAAACTACATTACAATTCCACTATAATATGCTATACTTTATAGAAACAATGTGTCATTTAAGTGCTGTTGTATTCCCGGAACATGGTCATTGTCATTTTATACTAACTATGCATTGTATTTTATCAGTTCATAATGTTATTACAGCCTGTCAAGTGATGTCCCTCTAAGGTAATATTAAAAGATTTTTCTCACAGCACCAATATCGCAAAAATCTTTACCATACTTTCCTTACAAATCTTAATGGAGTATAAATGTCCAATACTGTAGTAAACTATTACTTTGAAGAATATGAAACGTCAATACATGACAGTATGAGAGGAGAGATCAGACCTTGCTGTTTCAGAGCATCAGGGTTAGGGGGTCCAGGTCCGGCATTCTGATATTTCTGGTCTGGGTGTTTCATGTTGTAGTGTCGCTTCAAGGGACCAGCGATGTTACAGGAATAGTGGCAGTGGGCACAGCGAAATGGCTACATACATAAACAAAAACACACACAAGTTAATGTAAATGAAATATCTGTCAGACAAGACTAAAACTGAAATATTAATAGATTTTTCTGAAGACATTTTTTTTATTAATCTGTCAAAAATGGACTTTGCATGGGTGGAGCAAATGGGAGTTACAGTTGTCTAATTTTCATGTGTGTGTATTCTGACCTTAAACTCAGCGTGTTGCTCCATGTGTCTGAGCAAAGAAGGTTTAGAGACTGAGGTGAAGTCGCACTCCAAACACTGAAATCGTTTCCCTGAACAAACACAAAGTAATTGCCCTTATATTTATAAAATGGATAATAATAACTAGACAAATAATAAATAACCAGTAAGTTAGCAGTGACAAAAATGCCATTACAGTAAACATCATCAGTGACAGAGCAGAGTGTGCGTACCTTCATCGCTGTGGCTCATTCTGTGGCTTTTCAGGGTAACTTTAGATTTGAACTTTTTACCACACAGATCGCACAGGTGACGTCTCTCTGTGTTGTGTCGGTTCATATGAGTCTTTAAGTTACTCCTACTGCGGCCTGCATAGTCACACACGCTGCAGACGTATGGCTTCAAACCTACACACAAGGACAAACGCATGCAAAACACTTAAAAACCAGCAGACAGCAACAAAATGCTTTAAAAAAAGATTTGTTTTGGAGTAAAGGGATATAAAAGTGTGAAGAATCAACTATATGGCGAGGTGTGGGATTACAGTGGTTTGCTGAATGGCTCATTTCCCAACTTATAAAATGCACATGTTGAATGTGGGTGCTGGCACAAAATAAGAGTACAGACCTTTTGATGATAAACACATACATTATATATAGATAAAATAACATAACGGGCTACAAAAAGGAAGTAAAATAACTATAATAAAGAAGGATGTTTTTAGTCCACCACCTTGTGGGTGATAAGTGCCTATACAGGCTTTTTGGATGAGTGCAGCCAGCAGCCAGCCAGAACTGGACAGGCAGTCTAAAGAGACAAGGAACCTGCTGAACAACTCAGTGAGCATAATACATTGCAGGGTTTTTTGATAAAATGGCTGTGTTCACTGAGGCCTTCATCGACACCTGTGCTGGATTCGTGTCTGCCAGCTAGCTCAGCCTCAGGACAGATGTAACTTCAAGGTAAACCAATCATCAAGGTAAGCGATTGCTAATGCAGGGACACAGAGGAAGAGGAGTAGAACTAACGATTCACTTCCTCAAGACAAAACATAGTATGTTACAGTTAAGTTGACACGGTTTACGTATTAAACAATTTCAGCAGCAGTGATTTTAGTCATTACTCATTAGAATCCCATAAACAAATATATAACAGAGGATATTTGACACATATTTTGCAGAGATCAAGAGACCGTGCTTAAAACTGAAAAAAAACCATTTCATAACTTTCATGTAATTTCTGCCAATCTTCATTGCCAGATTTCAAATGGTTTTATCTTTGAGATAATGCCAGCAGCATATAAGTGGACACATTGGTTTGTGTTCTCATCATATCACAACGTCTGCAGTGTGTTTTCAGTCTAGTCCATCCTCGTGAGAGGGCGGCCAGGAGGAAGAGAGACAGATGGAAGCTCAGATCACACAGTAATCAGGCTGTGAAATACTGTGCATGGACACAGATGGGCCCAGATGTGTTTCTCCACGCCCCCTCTGTGTCTATATGTTAAAGGTATAGGAATATCACACCTTGGTGAGCCCAGATGTGCCGCTGAAAGTCACTGCTGTTCTTTAGGAAGTAGGAGTCACAGTAGGGGCACTTCTCTGCACGCTGCACCATCAGTCCTTTACCCTGCACAGGTGGTGTGTCTGTCCACATACATGCAAATAAACACACAAAATGAAATTGCAACCATGGAAATGTTCTTAAACTTGGCTATGTATACATACAGAGTAAGAAAAATAGCACAGTTTTCTGGCTCTTTTCAAATGTTTCAGCCTAGAGTTTGGATTTGGAGAACAGTGAAGACAAATGGTAATTCTCAAACTAATTTAAAGAGCAGGTTTGAAATAGTTTTTAGAGAACAAACATTAACAGCTAGTAGTGTGTGTGTTTTATCTATGTCTGTAGATATATATGTGTGCGTTCTTTACCAGGGTGGGCTGTTTTGATGTGGTGTTTTAGTCTGTGCTCTGGATAGCTGTGCTGGCAGACAGGACAAGTCACTCTCTTCCCCTGTAAACAACCGCAAGACAAAGACATAAAGAGATCTGACAAACCTCACCAAGAGAAACCAAGAATTAGGGTTTTGAAGGAGTTATTTTTCCAGTCGGGTGAAGGCTGGTTACCTGTTCCTGGTGCGTCCTCAAATGGGCTTGAAGCTTGTATTTGTCAGGTGTGGTGTATTTACAGCCGGGATTGGAACAAGGCAGCAGCAAGTCGCTGTGCTTCTGGATCTGGTGCCGCTTTAAAGAGCTTTTGGTGATGGAGGAGTAGCTACACTTTGAACAGTAATGCAAGTGCTCCTTGGTGTGTGTGCGTACGTGGACGTTATAGTGGACTTTATACCAGAACAGTTTACCTGTGCAGGAGGAAAAAAACGGGATTATAACATAAATAATATGTAATATAAAGTTCAATTAAAAATAAATAAATAAGGGGGGTTTCATAATCTCACCACAGTATTGACATTCCAGGTCTCCGTAAATTTTCCTGAGCCGCTGGAAAGACTCAATATTAAGCCGAGTCTTCTGAAGAGACGAGAACACCTGCTGGAACGCACTCTGATGGAAAACCTCCGACACCTGACAGAAAACAAAGATCTGTCATACGGCCCAAAGCTAAGGAGGAGAAAGTCTACCCCAGGAGAATGATTAAAAGTAAAATTCCCCTCAAATGTGTTAATAAATTAATACATTATATTTAGTCTAATTAAATAATATCAACACAGCATTCCTAATATAATGGAATCAAGAAAATATCAGGAGGAATAACCAATAGTTAAAATTATTATACTGATTATTATTAATTATCAGAATTCTTTCTAAACATACAGATGAATGTTACTTCGGATGTATAATCAATAAGTCAGACAGTCTGTCTGCTGTTGCCAAAATTAAAGTATTGTAATTTAAAAAATCACAGAGACACTAATTACAGGCTTTCAATGAAGAAGTTAGTGCTGACATTAAAGCCGCAACAATTGTTTGATTAATTGATTGGTTGATCGACAGAAAATCAATAAATTATTAATTTTTTTCAACATTCTCTTGTTTGAGCTTCTTAAATGTGAAGATTTAGTGGCAGATTAATCAGAAAATAATGGTTCGTTGCAGTCCTATCTGACACTATTGTCCCTCTCAAGCACCTGTAGTTAATTTACCTTTTCTGATTGTGGAGATTGTCTATCTTCCCCTGGAGGCGCTGATGACAGAGATGTGTGTGTGTTTTTGGCTGCACGTGTGTTCTCATCAGCGGGGTGTGTGACTTCTGGAGTCCTGTCCTTCAAGAGAGGGGTGTAAATGTCTGCAGGGGAGCATGAGTTCGCTGTGTTGTCTTGTGACTTCTCCCCATTTGTTGCTTCATCCTGATGGAGCAGTTCTTGGGAACCCTGCTGTGCACCTCTGTTTTCTACTTTTCCTTCTTCCCCCGTCTCTCCCTCTCTCACCTGCACTTCTTCTGCAATTTCACCCAGCAATATTGCTCGTTCCTCCCCCTTCTCTTGCTCCCCATCTTCATTCACTGCTACTCTCAGCTGCGGCCCTTCCCCATCTTGCCACTTCTCCCCATTTACACCATTTCTTCTACCCTCCTCCCTTGTCCTCTCGTCTTCACCCTCCTGTTCTATCCTGTGCTCTTCTCTCCTACCTTCCTCTGTATCTTCCTCGTCCCCCCACATGCCTCCTCCAGGCTGTATAAGATAGTAACTGTTGTTGATACAGTCGGTGAAGGCCTGCTCCTGTTCCAGCTCAGGGTGAGACTCGTTCAGGTGGCTCTTCAGTCTCTGGGAGCTGACAAACTTCCCGTCACAGACACAGCACACGTACAAGAACAGGTGCTTCCTGACGTGTGCGGCGAGGGCTGCCATCTTGGTTGCCGCATGGTCACAGAGGAGGCAGGCGAAAGGACGCTGGGGCCCGTGGACCAACATGTGGCGCTCCCGCTCGAGCTGGTTCTTAAAGCGTCTGTTACAGGTGGGACAGTGGTAGAGGAGCTGTCTGAGGCCCTGACGAGTCTTTAACCTAGAAAACATAAACAGATTATAAATAACAGACAAGGTTGTTAGGGTTTAACAGGTAAATAAGAAGGTGAAATATGTAGTGTAGATCAAACCTGAGTTGTTGGTAACTCTGGTGGACAGCAGGATCTTTCAGGTTATGTCGTTTCTCCATGTGTTTCAGCAAGTTCTTCACATCTGAGTATTTTTTCTCACAGAAGCTGCAGTGCTGCTTCACCTTCAAATGGACTCGCTCTGTGTGGACCTGCATGACCAGAAACACAGAATTACTGTTGAAACCAGAAAAACAGTGCAGCTCCATCATTTTGTATGGATGTGGAAACCAGAATCAACAGAGAAACTCCTTCTCAAAGTGGACCAATACAAACGAAACACAAAAATGCAGCTAGCAACACACAATCACATGGTCACCACTTAGAAAAGCAGCCTTGTCTTGAAGCTTGCATGTTAGTGCTACTAATAATATCAATAAAAGTAATAAAGTAGTAACAACACCTTGAGGTGTCCTGGGCTGAGGCAGTTGAAAGGACAGTGCTCACAGCTGAACTTCTCTCCTGTGTGCTTCCTCAGGTGAACATTCAGGTTGGCTTTGGAGAGAAAAATCAAGGCAGCAGCTTTTACAGGATTGAAAATTGTTATATTGCTTGTAACTGCACATTCTGTAATTCTGTAATTTAAAGGTTGCAGAAGTTACACTGGTCTGCCACGTTTTACAAATACGTCCAGTAATTTCACGTTGCTTGTTTGTAACTACTGAAATTTCCAAACGTATCCTCATAGGGAGCATTGAAGTCTTATTGATTATAATAGTCATTAGCAGTAATTGCAAATGTCCTTGATTATATCCAGTACCAGTCAAAAGTTTGGACACACTTTCCCATTCCCACTGTATTTGTATGAGCAGTTAAGACAAAAGATCTCTCCACATGTTTCCTCTCAGCAATTTTAAGTTACACTATCTCATAAAGGCAAATAAAAAACATAGTAACTTTAACAATTTGATTTGGTCTCACTTATTAACCAAGCTGAAATGTCTGTGTGGATGCGAGAACAATTTCTCTTGTGTGCCGGTGAGCCTGGATTTACCTTTGATGGCTGATGCGTAGTCACAGTGCGGACACTGGAACGGTTTCTCCTGGGTGTGTGTCCTGAGGTGGGCGATGAGTGAGTGTCTGAATTTGAAGATCTTATTACAGAACTCGCAGGCAAAGATCTTCAACTGGCTCTGAAGTAAACTGGGAGACAGAGAGTGACAATATTACATTCACCAGTTGACCAATACCATTGTAGTTGCTATTGTGGTGGTGGAGATTGCTGCCAATATTGCTAATAAAACAGATGAACTTCTTCGACTGGCAACAACATTACCAATAAGCAAACAAACTAAAGAACTTTTAAATCATCAAAAAATAGAACAATCAAAGCCAAACATCTGTTTTTTGTTTAAGAATATCCTAATTTATTTACAGTAGAGGAGCATTCAGCTATGCTTTACCTCCAAACAAAGCTACAACTTCTATAAAATCAAATCAATGTAAATCCCTTTAATAAAATATTCATACAGTACTTGGTAGCATCTTGCTTGATAGAATATTCCTGGAAGCCTCTGCTGACTTTTGCTGCTGCTGCTGCTGTTGTTGTTGTTGTTGTTGTTGTTGTTGTTGTAGTTGTGGAGGTTGGGTTAGAACTAGCAGTAGAAAACAAAGGGAACATTGGTAGGTTAGACTGCTACAAGCAGAAAGTAGCAGGACCTTTACAACATTATTTATGCTTGCAATTGATTATGATTATATATCAAGCAGACTGACAATTAATTATCATGACCATCAAGTATGTTTTACATTCAAAGAATTATAGGAGAGATAGACATTTTCCATTACATTACCTTGGCTCCTGATTTGTTTTAAGATTATCTTCGCAGGCAGTGGATTCACTTGCAAGGTCTTGTGACTGACTCTGTAAGACCAGGACAATTCAATAAATAAATCCATATAATAGTGGGATTCACAGATCAATTGAAATCAAATCAATTATAGATCATAACAAGAAAACACACACTGCAACGTTTTATCACAGAACTGTGAAATGATAAAACACAAAGTACATTTTAGAAATTAAATGTTTTTATTTAGCTTCTCAGCCATCCTCCTTGTGTTTTTAGAGCTTGTCAAAAAGGTCTGTGCACTGTCTTGAGTAACTAAGAGTTACTGAGTTCACAGTTGTGAAAAAGTTGCTTAATTTTCTAAATGTAACTTTTCAACATTGTGAACACACCATTATTATATTGCGGTGGCATACATCTCAGAGATATCTCAAAAACTGGGAAAATAAAACCCAAACTGTCTGCTAGGCTAGCTGCTACTAGAGGTAAGTGAAAAAATATATTTAAAGATTTGGGGTAACCAACCTTTTAATGTTCCTGTGTAATCCTGTGCTTACCTGAGGCTGAACTTGGATGGCGGCAGAATCTGTTTCTGCTGAACTGTCCTCTACTGGAACCATTTTAGAAACACCTGTTGAATTAAAGGTGACACATCATAAATATGTTTTCCACATCAGTCGAGTCACCTGTTAGACAAAACGTAAAAGTTAGCACAAAAACAAGCTCTTTACGACAAACCTGGAAGTGTTTCATCTTCTGTCAGAACAACACTGATGACCGACTTTTTGTTTCCTGTTGCTAGGCCTCCTTCTTTGGAGATGCGGTTTCGGTTGATTCTCGGGGGTCTTAAGCTGCCCATGTCTACAAAAGGAGAACAAGAAGAGGTCAGACCACTAGGGTCATAAAACTAAACCTCAACTTTTATGAGGAAGAGTAACACAGAGTATGTATGCAGATTAAATAGCATCTTTCAACCACTTCCAAAAGAATTGTTATGGCACCCCCATAACCCATTAGCTGACTAGCTAACTTTCAGAAAAACTGAATTCATCAATTCATCACAGATCACATTTAGTAGTGTTTTTAAAGCAGCAATAAGGTGTCTGGTAAGAATTACACTTACCCTTTTCTCTCGCAAGTCCTGGTCTTGCTGAGTTTTGCTGGGTCTTGTTCGGATCTGCTGCCCCAGGATCCAAACTCACAGAACCTTCAGCTCCTGCTCCACCACAGATGCTCCCTGAAAATTATTATGTCTATTAAACAGATTCACCTGAATCGCCAAGTACAATAAATGTATTTAAATTATATTCTTATGTATTTTTTTTAAACATCTGTAGTTAACACAGAGGTAAGGATGATTCCCAATAGGCTCCCTCAAGCCACCCTAACTTAATGTTCTGTGAACGCCTATTTGGCACATATTAACATTTCCATCGCTGGTTCGTTTCGGTCCTCACCATTCTCCTCTTCGTCATCGTCCTCCTCGTCCTCTTCTCTCAGGCAGATGTGTTTAAGTATCTGTCGTCTGTTGCTGAACGAGCGATGACAGTCTCTACATTCCAGCCCCAATATCTCGTCATGGCTTTCACCTAGCACAAGAGAACAAAAGTCAGAATGCAGAGTGCAGGAAACGTCGTGTTTTCAAAAATCACTAACAAAACATTTTAAAAATAACACTTTTGAGGCTATAATGTTTACACATTAACAACTTAGTGACTGTTAAGCAAAACTAAGTTACCAACCAGGCAAAAGCCAGCTGCCCAAAACACTGGCAGTATGATTTGTGAGCAGATAAAACTGTGTGTCAGTTATGTCAGTTAGACTGTGTGTTACTGTCACTCAAGGTGACAGCAAGGTGATATTCACGATTGGATTAATACTCATCATTTTTGTCAGGTTTATTGACTTTTTATATATAAACCTCATAAAATTGACTTAAAACTCTATGTTCTTCTCTAATGCAGAGCGTACTTATCTTGTCTTCTGCATGAAAAAGAAAGAATTATAGGATACACATAAATGCCATCAGTACTACCTTCTATTACTGTACTTTGTCTGTCTCCCTCCTCCTTATTTCTTTGTTCTTTTCTTTGAACATTATCCTGTGGAGAACGGGTGGAGTCAGCCTTGCCCTGTGTCAAATCTGTGCGCGTCTTCTTCGTAGAGCCTTTCGGTCGTCCTCGTTTCCTCTTCACTGGGCTCTCTGTGGGCCAGCAGAATGAATAAGAAGATAACACTGGATGTTACATAGTGACACATATTCCTGTGTTCTTCATTCTTTATCAATTGTTCACATTTGTATTTGCTTTACATTTTAATTATCTTGACAATAAGCTTATACAATGAATTTGGTAGGTAGCTTGAGTCCAATAAATTACTATTCTAATAGTATTGTAAAGTCTAATTTACATGATCTTGTGACAGTAATTTTGGCTAACTGATCTGACCTTCCAACGTCTCCACAGGCTCTCCTGCAAGGGGCTGCAGTGCAATGATGATGTCATCAGGAGGCTCCTGCTGGGGGTGCAGCTGGGAGCAATGGGCCAGCAGCTGAGAGCGACTGGGAGAGAAGATGTTGCACAGCCGACACATAAACACAGAACCAGCTGGAGACACAGGGAGAAGAAAGATGGCAGGTAAAGAGGCAGAGAGCAGGAAACAAACAGTCATTTAATGGAGAGAGTGATAGAGATTAACATAATTGTCTGCATCACAACAGTGGAGCAAATGTTGTTATTTGGAGTCAGTGTACCCCATTTCATCATCTGGATATTCCAGACTCTTTATCCATCTGCAACATTTTATGGAAATTGGTCTTTGGCATAATTTATCTAATCTAAGGTACCAAACAGACAAATTATTGAAAAATACATTACTTATAACATATTGTATTGTTGTTTTTAGTTTTGTTTTTGTTGTTGTTTCTGTTTCCGTTTAAATTGTTAACATCCCCCCATTTCTTCTTTTTTCCACATACAACAGATTATAAGTAATAGCAGGACAATTGTTCAGTCCACCCACAGTTATCTTGAGCTTGTCTAATTTTTCAAGTGATAAATTGCTTTTGATGTAGTTCATTTTTAGAACTTTCATTATTTATGATCTAACGGTCAGAGCCGCATCATTCAGTTTGAGGGCTAAGGTTAGTCAACACTTTAGTAAACACGTCAAACTCTCTGCAGTTATGGTTGTCTACAGCGTGAATTTAAACAATAAAAGATTCAGTGCAGACGCGCACTTCAAACTAAACACGTTTGTTTATTTTGATTTGGCCCAAACTAACGTGAAGACCCGACAAACATATTCGAGTTGAAGCTAGCCACAATTCTTACCATCCATTTCTCCAGAGTCCACACAACAAAAGAACAGTAATTTATCGATGGGTTTGAGGCATCATAAGGCTAAATATAATCCCTGAATCTGGATTTAGAGCCTAATTTTACATTACGTACGTAGAAATTTCTGTCGAATCTGCCACACAAGTCCTTCCAACATGCGGAAGCGGACAGGGCTGTGATGCTGTGGCTGACAGAGCAGCGCCCCCATGTGGCGGGGGTCTGTACTGCTGCTGTCAATGGAATTGTTAGGATTTTTTTCACTACCATCTTTGTTTGCTGTCCATTGAGTCAACAGAGTTCAGCACTGTTGTCATAGACTTTTACTAAAAGGTTTTACTATACAGTGTGTCTCATATGTGTTTTAATGTAACACAATGTAACGGGAAATAAATCTGGTATCAAAAGATACTGGAATCATAAGAATGCATTATAATGCTACAAAAATAACTTAAAAGAATCACATTAGTATTTTAATAAGAGTAGAGGTACAGAATAGACAAGACACAGTTTTATGCTGCATATTACTGACAGGATAGTTGCTATTAATTATACCCCC
Source organism: Nannoperca obscura (assembly GCA_036024295.1). Taxonomy (NCBI): domain Eukaryota; kingdom Metazoa; phylum Chordata; class Actinopteri; order Centrarchiformes; family Percichthyidae; genus Nannoperca; species Nannoperca obscura. The sequence continues at coordinate 25,752 of JAVQJL010010854.1, read as the reverse complement.
AGTGTCTTTAAAATTGTCCTTCTACAACCAAATAGATAACTTGAGTTTAACCACACTTTATTAACAAATATTAAATGTGTTTAAAATGTACATCTGCTAAGATATCGTATTATTTTACAGGTATCCTTACTAAATTGAGTGAATGATCATATTGAAGTATGGGAAGGCAAAGAAGCTGCTTGGTGGTTACCTGAGTAGGCAGAATGATTGTTTAAGGCATTAGTCCTCCTTAATACAATGCTTACTACAGTGCAAGGTGGTTAGTACCACCATCAGGCACTTGCAAACTTATAGTTAGATGGTCAGAACAAGTGAAATGCTGATCAGTGCACATAGTGACTTATATCATCAAGCTCATAGGCAGACTTTGTCTTAAACTTATTAATCTATTAATAATGACAATGGTGTTTTTTATCATAAGCTAATGTAGCTAATAAACCTACTGATTCAATCTGTTGTTTTCCACTGGCACATTTTCTTTTAATGGCATATTTATTTTCAGTAACAGGGTTTAACCAATGCCTACAGTATATGTTTGTGATTTTATGTTTTAGTAATTTCCAGCAATGGAACTTCAGGCAAAACAGAGATCATATAGGCACTGTAGAACTGACAGAGGCATTGATGAGCGACTGTTAAAATATAGGGACAATGACAAAACCTTTATTAAACAATGCAAGATTTACATACAGACATTTACAGCATTTGATTTTTTTTACATTAAAAAAGTGTCAGCTCAGGCCAGTCCCAATGATTAACAATAGCTAAAGACTACTAAACACACAAACACACACACACACACACACACACACACACACACACACACAGACACATTATATGAACAAGTAAACTGTAGCCAGATTGTTAAAAAAAGTTACACTTTCTGGTAAAGATAGTCGAGCTTCTTTCCTCTCTATCTATGGCGTTTTTTACTTATGGCTTTCACTTATTTTTACAACATAGATGATGAGGAGACAATCAGCAACCTACTAATACATATAAAGTGCACGCTGAAAAAAGTGTCATAAGCAATTGGTTACATGCATTATTCACGAACAATACACACAAATAAGTGAACTCCACCACACAAGAAAATATGTGTAAGATACTGTAAAGTGTAAGTGTAAAATATGTGATGATGCACAGCAATATCTGTGCTAGAATAAGACTAACTTCTCAATTTACCCATATGTCAGGCCACAATTGGACTTGGATTACAACTGATAGACTGTGAGCTGATAAGATGAAAATGTCTCCCTGACACAGGAACATAAAAAATATATATTTATAATACCTGCAATGATTTTCTTTTCTTTGCACATCTTTGTAATCAATGAACAGAAGGAGTGGTTCACCCTGACAGCTAGGAGAAAAAAAGTGATAGAGATACCTCATTTAATATTATTTACAACTAGTTTACATCTCTCCGTCCTTTTAGAATGTGTGTGTATCATTACTGTAGAATCATTAACAATAATTTTTTTATAATACATATATGTACTTTAAACCTGGCTCGAAATCTTCTGTGGGTGTCAGTAAACAGAGAATAATATAATGCACACACTGATATGTAAACACATAACTTGAGCACAATGAATATTAAAACAGTGACTTTGACAAAACCAAATGAACGCTTTATTTTTCACCAAAATGCTTCATGTATAGCATCTTAAAAGCTGGAAATGAGCCCTTATTTCTCCAGTACATACAGTACTTACATTGAGAACAGACACCAGTGGGAATAATGTAAAAGAGAGGGTCAACTTTGAGTACTGACACAAATTTACAGTAAAAACACTGCTAAGATGATTTCAACAGAAAAACAGCATGTCATTTTATACCATGATTATGGGGAAGTTGTAACATGTTGAACAACTGTACAAAATAATGAGTAATAAGTAATAATAATGAAAGTTCTGCTGTATTTTCAGAAAATATTTCTCATAAAATATATAAATGATTTGACACCAACACATCAGGTGTATATCATAATAAACAAATCTGTCAGTGTGTGTCTCCATAGGTGCACACTATGAATTTGTTTTGTTGAACATTCTAATGCGATTCGTCGACCTCAACACATTATCCCCTTAGAACTATTTAATAAAGCAGATGTGCCTCAACAATTAGCTACAAAATATAACTTTCTATGCGATTTTCTCTCCCTCGCTCATCTTTCTGCACTGTAAACTAAATTATGAAGCAAACATGCTGATAAAATAATCTTTGAAAGACAAGAAATCATTACAGACAATAGAACAAGGATGGGTTCTAATAAGAATTGCTGTAAAAACATTCAAACCAATCCTAGGGTACTCTTGAGCTAATGAAGCCCGTATATTTTAGTGTTTGTTACAGTGACACAAGGCTTGTTTGGTTGGATTCCTGAGAGCATATGTTGAAGGGTACAAGATGTCTTTTTGTATGTGTATGTCTTTGTGTGTGTGTGTGTGTGTGTGTGTGTGTGTGTTCACATGGTGCAACACTTGTTCTTGTGTGCGTGAGAGTCTTTGAAGCGGAGTCTATGCTTGGATCGATATTTCTCCAGGTATGTTAGCTGTTTACTGTTGATGGCTCCACGACGCTTCCTGAAACACATACATGAAGAACAACAGTGTATGGAGGAAGTCAATGGTATTACAGTTTAAAATTCTCTTTTCAGTACTTCTATGTACATTGATTGTACAAAATATTGCATTACACTTATTGTAGAATACATTAAAAATTTACATTAAAAATAGCACTCTCACTCTCATCTCTTCTGTATTTTCACCCAGTGCTGGGCATAGACTCATTATGGGACATGAGGAAATTCATAATGCATTTTCTCTTCTTTTTCATGGTTCCTTTCTTGCATAAAATTAGAAGGATCTCTAACATTTTGTTTATTTAGTACTCTGCATGTGCTCTTAAATTGGCACACGCGTAGGAGCAGAGTCTCAGTGTGCATTGCTGTCTGCTGCATTGTCATCTTTGATACCACCACCGGATGGCACCAAAGAAAGAAGGTTTAATTAGTAACCTGAGAGCCAGGTAGCCATCCTCCATGTGCTATACTGTGATTTTTTATTCCTGTGCATTTAAATTTGCTTTAATAATTTGCAAACTTGATTGAAGGAAAAAGCAGAGAATAGAAGGGATGAGTAAGCGAGGAGGAAAGCTGAGGAAAGATATACATTCTCTCTATAAAACTAAATGCAAGCGCATAAATTGTGCTTGTGGTGTAAAGATGTATTCCTAAACCATGTTAAGCTTTTTTACATATTACACAAAGCTGTCCTGCAGTAGTTAAGATGAGGATGCAGTGTATAAATGTACTTACTGTCTGATGAGTTGAATAGCATCTTCATACTTCATACCACTCTCTATAAGAGCCAGAGCAACCAGCACAGGAGCCCTGTGTGCATGCATAAACACACACATAGTCATGTCTATGTCTCTTGAGTCTTATGTCTGAGTAAAAATAACTGCAGTTCATCTGCATCTTTAAAAAAAAGTCTCAGAAAAGCTTTTTCGAAATTGAACGATCAGGTTACAGCAACTGTTTTGGTCTCATTTGAGTAACTTTTGATAAAAGAGCCGACTAGAATCTGTAAGTGAAGAAATGTGAAGAAATTTTTACTTTTCAGCTTTCTCTGCATGTTAATCCCTGAGTGTAAATGTATGTGGGTGTCCATGTGTCTCCCTCTCTTGGATTCAGTCCAGACATAAACCGTGTAAGATGCATTCTTTCTTTTTTTTAATCATTTGGTGCGTCTCTCACCTCCCCAGTCCAGCCACACAGTGAACAGCCACGCAGCATCCTGGATCCTCCTGAAACTTCTTCTTCAGCAGACTCAACCAATCATCAACCAGTTTACTGGGGGGTGGGGCTCCATCATCAAACGGCCAATCCTGAATGAAAAGCAGAACAGTTACAGTACTTCTGTGACTCTGTATTTGTCATTGGATGACTATGCATGAGTTTAAATGCTGTTTGTGTGCTCACCACCACATTAATGCCGTCTTTCTCCAACGGTGTTTTATCATATGTGATATCACAGACTCGAACAACTGTGGTGGCACCGAAACGCTTCAGGTCCTGAAAGGGTAGATCAATTCAGTTCAGTTAAAATTTCTATTAGTTGTTTCAGTTTACATGTCATCAGCAAGGGAAACAATATATACAGTTTATATATGAGGTATATGTGCACGTGTATCTGTCACGTTTCTTACCTCTATGAAGGAGCTGAGTGTGCTGTCTGTGGGGTTGTGTGTGATAAGAAATCTCATGTTCTTGTGGCACAGTTCCACTGGAGCTGGACGGTTCATGGTGGCCAGTGTGACCTTTGACATCCCAGGATGACCTCTGACCTTTATGAGTGAGCAGTTAGTTGTTAAACATACGCCCACTGACAGGGAGACATGTACATAACAAAATATTTAACATGATTTCAAATATTTGAGCCACATTTGGGGCACCTCTTTACCTTAGACTTTTTCTTTCAGACCAAAAACAATTACACCACATAAAGTTGGGGGAAAAAAACCCATAAGGTATTTAACTAGTTACCTCAAGTCAAAAGTTTTACTTTGCTGTGTACTATAGTGTGACTACAAGACACCCTATTTTCCAGATTTGTCTCAACCATTGCCCGATAAGTATCACCATCATCTACTATATCTTTGACACGAACAGGCCCTTTTCACCGAAGACATTTAGTCAGTTCTCAGTAGGAAAAGCACGGCTGAGATTAATCAAACTAATGACGGCAAAACTCCATTTAGCTACTTTGGTTTCAGGATCCTACTTTTGTTCATGCCAGCTCGCTGTCACACTGGCTTACTGTGACACTTTGTCCCAGCCATTGTTAATGTTATTAGTAACACCTGTGCTTTTCCTAAAACATATCTGATGTAAAAACAAAGAGCTATTCATCACAACCCACCCACACACCCAAAGCTTGACTCCTCTAGACCACATTACTGCAACCCTTTTTGAAATGTTTTCAAATGCTACAGTCCTAGAGTTAGAGTCTTAAGACATTTCAAAACTCATCATAAGGTCATGTTTGCAGTAATTCTATGTTAGTCTCATGCAATATAGAGTGAACACAAGCAAATCTAGTAATGGGACCACTGTGTTCAAAGAGGAATGTAATACTGCAATTAAAGGCCCCACATACCCCCACAGCTGTTTTCACTTATTTCACTTGATTAGACATCATCTCAGAACGGTGTGGGTGTGTACAGACTGTACTTTATTGACGTTTCCCTCACTCATTAACAGCTGTTAATGTGGGACAACTCACACCTATATTTATTGATACATTGAGTTTTGACCTCACATTGTTCCTGTCATAGCTCTGGCCAGCTTCAACCTGCTCTAAGCAGCCAGAATAACTGAAAACACCTTTCTGGGTTTGCAAATTATATGAAACATGGAACAAAATTCAGGTGTTAAATATCTGACTAATCTAAACTTTTACTGATAAGGGTGCATTTAATAATTAAAATACATGAATACTGCACTTCATACAGTCTTGTATGTAACACAAAAACAAACACAGTCATAACTCTTAATGGGGCAGCTCTTTAGAGTGACTGACATATGCTCTTGCTCACATTTCAAATAAGATAACAGGGGTCTACTGGATGAGTTTATTTTAGGATGGCATTTTCATTTCAATAATTTTAATTCAGGGATGCCTCACATTCCCCAAAGCATACATAGCCACTAGTTTAATTAGAATACTAATAGGAACTATTTGGGTGCCCTCCGAGTCCTCACATGCTAGTAAACAAATGAGGAAAGCAGCAAAGTAAATGTGAAAAAACTAAGCCAATGGGTTAGCCAGTGATGGCTTTGGGCATAACTGTCTGACTCAAATAACTTGTCATAGCCAATACAGTGTATTCATAACACCGAAGGGTATGCAGTACAGGGATTTTGCCGCAACAGGTTTACACTTCCTAAGAACACAGGAGTGAAATATCTAGTCACTCCTCTTCCCAGCATCATGGGCACTGCCTATGTTGATGTTTTCTGTTTTGTCAATGTGAGCAGGGTGCTAGATGTGCTTTGTCATTGCATTATTTTATTTTCCTTCTCATCTGTGTTATTGCTGTCACAACAACAACAAAAAAATGAATTAGCTCTGAAAATGGGGAAGGAAGTGATTTTTCTATACAAAGACATAAAAACATCCTTGTAAATAAATCTTAAATGCCTGAAAAGGCAAGCCGATAGTTGATTTCAAACTAATAAACTAGCACAGAATACTATAATAACCAGCCACATGTGTAATGCAAGAACAAGTCAGTAAAGTGAGTGAGTTAAAACATGTTGGTGCTACACTATATTTAGCCATGATCTGATGACCAGTCACCCCTCACCTTTAGCTCCAGCTGTAGCAGCTGCTGTCTTCCACTTAAATCAGCTGTCCAGGTGACTCTGGACTTCCTGTCTCTTGGGAGACCGTGTTTAAGGTATTTTCCCAATTCTGAGGTTCTGTTGTCTTGAGGACTGTTTTACCCCATCAGCTGATTATATCCTATAGTTCAGGAAGCTACAGAGTGTCAGCTCTCTCTGTTTGTCTCTTTGTTTTTATCTCTCTGATTGTCCGGTCCTTTTCGCTCTTTGTCTCTCAGTAGCTCTCTCTTTCCTTCTCTCTCCAGTTAACTTTCGGTGTCGAGGCTCCACTTGTTACCCCATGAGCTGGCTGGTTCAGAGGGCTAAAGGCCAATGGTCTTTCAGGTTTCAGGGCCACAGGACTGCATGGTGCAGCTTCATCCCAGATAGGGTCTAAATGTGTTGGGCGTGGCAGTAGTCACCACTCCGCCGCACAAACTCCATCAACCAGCAATTCTATAGTACAAAACATACCAAAAAAATAAACTTGTTAAAAAATAAACTTTCAGAGAACAGTAATGAAAATAAGCACAAATGTTTTAAATGTTTTGCTGAACCCATTAACAAAATCATGGCAATAGTTTCACATATTTAATAGAATACATTTGCATGTGAAAAGGTCAGACCTATAGACTGTCTATCACTGGTGAGCCTGAGTGGACTTAATTTAAAACAAGTCAACATCTGCCGAATACCAAGACTACTGACTCATGCACATATTCGACGATATTTGTAAGTAATTCCTGATTCTGCCTGGTCTGAGAAGTCAGTTGTATGCATACACATGTACGCATGTATACACACAATGAGTAAACTATCACCTCCCGCAGTAACTGAAGGATATATTAAAGTGTTCCTTCTTGCGTGAAATATACAAGAGAGCTGAGAAACAGACGGATGACAGATGCAGCATGAGCTAGGAAATCTAATGCATATTGTGACTCACAAAATATGGAAGATTTTATTAGATAAGCCTGCACAATATCAACAAAATTACATTTGGTCTGAAGAAAAAGAAGCGATATATTCTGAAAACTGGCTGTCTATGTAATGTGCTCTAGGAAGATTGTAAGAGTGGAATCTGAGAGCAGTTCCTCTGGGTTTGGGACAAAAGATCACATATTGGAGTACAAACTGTAAAACAAAATAAAAAAAATAAGTTTGCTCACTCTACTTCAAGTAGAGCAGGGCTGCGACATTACTCAATTTGACTATTAAATTGACAAATATTGTCCTTGGATTAAATCATCCAGCTCCAATATATATTGGGAGTTCACTGGTTGCATCTTTAATGTATGTCAGATCACTACTTTCTGAAAAATGTAACAACAGCTATTGACTTTGGCATATTTTGTCATGCAAACTGTTGTTGTTGATCAGATACAGTAAATATCTGCAGTATTTGTAAAATGCCTAAATGGTATTTAGTTTGAACTTAACAAAGATATGTTTAAAATTATGGACTATTTACTAAATATATTACATGTAATGTAATGTATTTAGCCAAGATAATATTGTGTCTCATTTCTCTTTATGCTCTGATGTAAATGGAAGCACTCTGCCTACACAATGTGCTTTACCATGCACATATATTTGTTGAAAATTCACATCTATAGGGGTACATAGTACCATGAGTACTTTAATGAAAAAAGGGAAATGAAAATGCTTCTTCTTTAAAAAAAAAGCCAGTAAAAATTCTGATAAACCTATTAAAATCTCACATAGTTACATAAAAGGCTGGGACTGAACACGGTGTAGTTAGTAAGTGTTTCAACCAGGGCAGGCAGAAAAACTAATTCTGATGATGTCTGTTGCTGGTAAGTTGGTCCACTGTACAGTAACGTTGGCAGCTAATCAAGTCTTGTTATAAAAGGATTTTGAACACTATCCTGTTTAGTAATGGAGAACTGATGTCTAAGTTAGGTGTACACACATGATAAGGCTGAGATTATGGACAACGAGAAGAGGTAGTGAGAAAAATATGAAGGAAGGAAGAAGATGTAACCCTCCTCTCACTTACGTGCACAACATTCAAGCAAAAAGCCAGGAAAAGTCCCAGGGTACTCTGGGTAATCCGTGGTCACCTCTTCACCTCCACTCTGACACAACACACACACACTACCTCTCTCTCTCTCTCTCTCTCTCTCTCTCTCTCTTCATAATCACATGCCGACTTACTCGCTAACTCTTCCAGAACAGTGTAGTCTATTCGAGGTTGTTGACTATCTATAATTAGGAATTTATCCTGTGTTCCCGCTAATCAGGATAGAGGTCAATTATTTTCCATCCAGTCAATTCAAAGCGTGAAAAGAAAATTTATTTGACTTTGAGTTTTTATAGAGGTGTCATTTCTGTTCTTAAAGTCTCATTTAGACATTTAGACATTTAGACAAATAGGATAAAAACTAATTTGTATCATGCAAAGGAACATGCCATATATAGTTTAAATACTAACTGATACTCACCAGTATTGCAGTCACTTTATGCATTTAGCTGACATCTTAAATGGAGTGATTTAATATAAAAACAAAATACAGAAGCATAAAGGAGCATGAGGGAAATGGCTAGACGGTAGCAGTAATTCCAATTAAAACTGTATAGCCAATCTTCCCTGTTACCTTAGACAACAGTTTGGTTTGTAAAAACAGGTGTGTCCCCAGTTGGTTGTCTGGCTGCCTGGTGTTTCTGTGTCATAGGCTAGGTCAGGACCCAAGGAAGTTAAAAATGGATCTCAATATTTTTTTAGAGCTGCATTAGGTTGCCAAACCTTTTAACAGTACGTGCGATGTGAAGCTGAATGAGACTCAGTGAGCTTGTAGGTGAGTAGTAAAGACAATAACAAGGCAGGTTAGTAGTAGCCTCAAATAGGATAAATCCTGTTACAGCACATTCCACTATAGCGGAAGTAGGAGATGTGCTAAATGCATACATTTGAGTTGTTTCTGAAAGCCTACAACACACAACCTTCCCCCTTACCCCAGTGGACTGCTTGGCTGCTAAACAGGGATATTCATAAACCACTGGCAGTTACACCGAGGTCCTACAGAAGCAGCAGCAGCCCTACAACAGTGTGAGTGCTGACAGACACCCAGCTGACCGCCTGTTATAGAAAACCCCTGCAGACACTGAACACCCTGCAGCTGTATTTATAGATGTATCTATACTAGCAGCTGATTCTATGACATCAAATTTCTTAGGAAACAACAGTCTCCACACTGTTCCAGTGAAGAAGTGTGATTGGCATGATTGGTATCTAAAGTAACACTACTGTGGAACTGAATCGGTATGGAAATTCTTCATAATTGCACCTACTTTCCTAATCGGAACACACAAAGTGTAATGTTCTCAAAAGTCAGTAAACCTGTTGTGGCAGTGCGTCACTCTTCTGTTTGTGTGACAGCATCTGGAACCTTTCCCAAATACTATTTGATTGTGATATAGTTTTTCTGGAATAAACAGCAACAAAACAAACACAATATCTTTTGAGTTATTGTCCTTACCTGCTCTTCAATGTCATCTCCAACCACAGACTAAAAACAGACAGTTCTTCTGCCTTTTTGCGCCACAGTAAAGTCCACCTGCTTTGTAGTCTTTCTGCAACAACTTGTAGCTCTGCCCCACTCTCCCAGTGAACTCTCCACCTCTCCCTGTTCCTCCTGGCCTCTCAGTAACCGCTGCGGTGTACTGTGTGTGCCAGATTGTAGCTCTGCCTCGCTGTAGCAGTGCAGTGTGCTGGGCTGGGCTGAAGATCTGCTGTGAGCTGGTCTAATCAGGCTGAGCAGCCATCTGACCCTGACAGCCCTGTCACCACCAGAACACTCTACAGTTAATGCTCTTAGAGAGAGAGGAGAAGAGCCTCACTCACTCCTCCGCCTCCTCCTCTTCTTCCTCCTCTTCATCCACTTGACTCTCCTTTTTCCAGGGTAAAGAAGAGGGGCCCTTACCCCCCTCATATAGGCTGATGATTAAAAGGTTCAGTCAAGGAAGTCTGTGGTCCCACATATATTGCAGTGCACAGTAACAAAACAAATGCACATCAGTGTTGTCACTTTAAGCTCCTCTCAAATACAACTAAAAGAATTTGTGAAATTGCAGGTCTAATGAGCTTTTTCTGCTATGACACGTCTGTCTGGACCATCTCTACTTTTCCTTACCTCCCTCTCTCCCCCTTTCCCTCCCCAAACAAACTAAAAATAGACAGTCCTTTGAGCTACCAGACAGATTGGACAAGTCAAACCTTTGCGTCCCACTTCATGAAATTAACTTTCTTCTTAACTGACAATAGTACCACTTTGTTGTTGTTGTTTTCCTACTGCCACACTACTGGGTGAAGACACTGTATTGTTGCCACAGCTCACCAGCCAATGTGTTTGTCCAATATAATGTAAAAAAAGGGTGAACATTTATACATATTCTCAACCAATATCCAATATGATATTCTTCCAAGAAATCCATGCAGCCTTGGGTTTCATAGTTTTTAGGATTCACTTTTAAGTTTTATGCTTTATCCAATTTGTTTACAAGGCTATGGTAAGGATATGTGAGTCCACAGAGTCACAAGTCAGAGCAAGCTGGTGCCTCACCTCACTATCAATCACTCTCAGTAGAGCTTAACATGACTCATGCACAGAGCTTTAAAAATCTTGCTAGTTAAAATTAGCTGATGCATTACTTGAAAATGTTTATGATTATGGCTGCTGTTTATAACTAAAGTAATGTTCTGTGTGCATGTGTGTACTCAAAACTGGACCTGTGTTTGTTGCATACATTGTACGTCTGATTTTCATTATGGTGACCTGTCACCTTTTTATATTCTGGATAATGTAAATATAGCCTCATGTGGAAATTAGCATGTTCCAAACATAAAGTGACAGTTAGACAGAGGAAGACCTTCAGAAAGAAGAACAAGATAGAAAAAGAGACAATTTTACTTTGCCTCAATGTCCTTTACTGAAGACGTTGACTGCAAACAGCATCTAAACATAGAAGTGAATATTTCGTATACAGTACGTACATTTTACAGCTTTTAAAGCACAGGTGTCATCAGTCTGGGTGTAAACGCAATGGAGTGAGACAGGAACATGGGGGAGACCACAAAGCCAATTTTCTTAATCTCGATTAATTTTTCTTTTTCTCAACAGACTATAAACATGATCAGAGTTATATATACAACCAGGGTTAATGATTGTTCTTTGTTCCACCACCAAAACCCTTATTATTAGCCTCAGCTTTTCACATGATTTATGTCAAAAGTGTCTGTGAGTCTTTTCAGTAGCATTTGAATGTATCCTTTTAAAGTTATTGGACTTACATTACAGTGAAACAAAGCATCTTGAAGATATTTATGTTGATGCAAGCTCATCAATACAACTTTGAAAATAATGTTCGAATTGTAAATAGAATGACATATTAAAACAGAAAATAGAGCTTTGGTCCAGCTTAGTCCAAACTTCTTATGTGTGACATTCAGAGAATCTGCAAAGGGTGGAAAGAACCACTCCACCCACTGGTGGAATCTAGTCTAAAATGGCCCAAATGTATTGCATTGAAATGTATTTTATTGAGTTACTTTTGAACCTTTTAATAAAATATACTCCTAGGACATCCATGGTGCATACATCCAAGTAATTCCTCCCCAAATGCACATACTCTTCCTCTAAAGCCTTCGTCTGTCTGATCCTCCGGAGAAAAAGCCTGCTCCAGTGCAACCATCTGTTTGGATGCTACAAACGCCAGTGCACTGGCCTAAACATGGTTGCTGCAATGGTTTTTGGAAATGTGAGCTGACACCTTGTAGGTCAACCCTCAGCTGGCAGTCCCGTGCTTTGTGAGGAGCCTAAAGGATACTTTGGGCGCCGGTTGAAGCCAGATGAAAGCAATCGGCTGACCTGCAAAGACTTCAGCACTTTACCACAGCTATAAGGAAATGCCAGGGAAGTGTTCGAGGCTTATTTTTATAAACATTGCTGATGGTGACCAGAGCATTTTACGTCTCTTGATCTTGAGCCAAGCCCCTACACTTATTCTTCATTTTATATCTTGTCAGAATGTGTGCATGTCTTTTATTTTGAAATTGCTGATAAAAGTAGTGCTTTTGTTTACCTGTTTTTGTTGTTGGTGTTTAACTAGGTTCTTCCAGGTAAGCTATTCTTGGCATTATATAATGATTGGTGCTATTTAAACCTCCTGTCACCTTTATAGAAAGCTCTAATCTCGCTCAGTAGCTTCTTGTCTCAATCTGTTGTATTTGTGTCTGATGAACACAAACAGCGCCTACATTAAAAAAAGAAACAGTGCAGTGATATAACCACAATATATAACTTACCAGTTTGTCAGCCAGCCTTTTTTTTACAATGGTGTTGGTAACTACCATTGGTGGAAGAAGTACTCAGATAATTAACTTAAGTAAAAGAACAAAAATATTAGCATCCTATTCATTATGCAGAATGTCCCATTTCAGAATAATAGCATATATTATATTATTGGATTATGATCACAATTAATTTATGTATCACTTTAATGTTGTAGCTGATAGGTGCAGCTAATTTTAATTACTTTATATACTTTATATATTTCTGTGTATCTAATCTAAAATAATTAATAATAATCTATTTGTTGATAATATTTTGTTTTAATAATTTAACTAAATTTATCAAATAAATGGTTGTGGAGTAAAAGGTTTTTCCTTTTCTTTCTGAAATGTAGTGGAGTGGAAGTATAAAACAACATAAAATGGAATTATTCAAGTAAAGTAAAGTACAGTAAAGTACTTAGTACTTGAGTAAATGTACTTAGTTACTTTCCACCAGTGGCAACTGCAACGGCTGCTACTACTGCTACTTCTACAGCTACCACCGTACAAAGCTATTGACACTACTAACAGCAATGGCTTTTATGTTATGAGGTAATTACAGCCGGTAAATCCTTGTTAATAGCCCACGTTTATCTGCAAACTATTCAGAAATGAGGTTAATCTTTCATAAATCCACCTCCTGACTACTGACGTCTACATAAGTCTGGTTCTGTGTCATTCACGCCTAATGACTGACTGAAGCGGGAGTGCAGACGAGCTTAACATTTACACTGATTTACCCTGTTGATATATATAATTACACAGTGCGTCCCCTTCCCTGTATTATTTTGTAATTCAGTCCCTTGGGCTTACTACTCATGCAGAAGTGTGAAATACTATGTAATTGCCAGAGCAATAAGAGGAAACTAGGTATGAAAAGGAAGCGTTGCTTCTCCCACCAGTCATATGTTTCAGACTGTAAGCTGCCATTTCCTGTTTCCACACACAACAAGTAAATGTTAATAACTAAATAGCACACAATCACACCATGTTTGAAAGGTTTATACCTGTATTCAAGGGATGTGACCTAGCAGCAGGTGTTTGCTGGGAAACTGATCCCTTCATTGGCCAAGAGAGGGTGGTGGAGAAACAGCAGCATGCCCTGTGTGGGATCAAATTAAATTACAAATGATCAATTGTGTCAGTGTTACCCAAGGTTTACAGGTAAAGTACACCTCTTTTTGCAGTTGAAATGATTGGGTGATATGATAAAATGTGATACAATGCAGTGCAAACAGATAACATTGTAATATGTATTACAGTGGTTCCCAACTTAGGGACAAGGAGGGGTCACAAAACAAGAATCTATCCTACACAAATTTACATTTATATATATATCACATGTTTCTTTAATCTTTGCTTTTTTCACTCATAATTAACTGAATAGTTTTGTCTTTTCAAGCCCCGAAAATAATTTGAATAAGGAAAAACATACAGCTCTTTGGTTGATCTGGATATAACCTATAAACACATTGAACCAGTGATGATGGTCACATGTAGATATTGCTCTGTTTTAAGAGCAACAAAACATAAGCAACAAAACATTGAGAACCTCTTAGAGGATTTAATAGATCTTTAAATTTTACTTTTAGAAAAGGAAAATCAAATCAAACTTTTAAACTAAAACTCCACAGCAAAACAGTGTACCAAAATCTCCTTTTATAGCCAGGCCATGGCAATACCGCAACATGCTGTACCCTTATAACTTATCATACTATACAAGGAATTGTGGAAAGAGCACATGTGTGTTTTTGCACATAAGCACGTGCACACCCTCAGAAACATGCTTATAGGGGAACTCACACATATGCATGTACACACAATCACACAACGAGGTTCAGAGAAATATCTTATACATATATACACACACACACACACACACACACACACACACACAGTCAAGCATGTGGCAAGCGGCAGCAGCTGCTGTGTGTATAATTAGAATGTTTTGAAAACTGAGAGTCAGACAGCAGAACTTTCACCTGCAGACTGAAGAGTTACCATGACAACCAGCTGTCAGCATGACAATACAACTTTACTATACCAGCTACATAATATATGTATATATACGCCGGTTGCCCTGAAGTGAAGAAAGTATATACATTCCCTCATGCAATCAGTTGTTACAGGAGCATTAAATGAGATTCTTTCTCACCCAGAGCACAGAATGTCCATAACTCATGTGTAGGTATCAATACTTAACGATCACTTCACCATATGCTGAGATTTCTGACTTTCACAAATTACTTTCCATCTCACCGTCCGTCCCTTATTTTTTGAAACATACACACCCACATGGGATTTCAAGACAAAAAATGAGCTCCAAATGACTAAATTATATATATTGTTGAATGTATTTAATGCCAAATTATATGTGAAATTCAAGCTATGTGAAAGTACAAAGCAACAACAAATTATATTAAGCAATATTAATTCAACAATAACAACGTCTGTCAAATGAAAAACAAGTTCTTATTGCATCAAGCTGCATCCAGAAATTCGACATGAAGCTCCATCTAGTGGACTCTACTTGACACAAAGCTTGCGTGACTGGAATCTGTCTCCTCCAAACCAAATGAAAGGTTTGTCTCTGATTTATTTATTGGTTGCAAGCAACAGGAAACATAGAAATAAGTCACTTTTTAGATTAATTGCAGCTTCAAATGGACTACTTTGCATAGATTCTTAATTGATAATGTAATATGTGATACAGCAGAGGGTTTTTGGGTGATATCTGATGTTGGCTTAATTATCATAAGTGACGACAACTGTTTAATGCAACATGTAGGTTTTATTATGATATTTAAGTAGAACAGAGCCGTTGTTAATGCTATTAGTTACACCTGTGCTTTTGGCACTATGACAAGTCAAAATGTCAGCTGTGAGGAAGGCTTTTCTTATTCTTTTTATTCTTTGTTTATTTAAAAAAATGCTTTTCAATACATCATACGCCACCATACAAATAATTCTTACACAGGTTCACATGATCTAGAAATAAAAGTGTTATAATCTCCTCATTAGTTGAATTAGTGTAAGTCCTTATTCTACCCCTAACATTTCCCTTAAATACTTCCCACCTACTGAGAAGTGACTTCAGAGCACTATTTAGTTCAAAATATGATTTTATTAAGTTAAGTTAATTGTTAGTTTTGAAGCCATTTTGTACCAAAAAAGAAAATCTGGTAGTGGGCCTTAATTCTTAATATTGAAAATTAATTAACAGTAATTTACTCTGTGGTTGAATGTCTTTCTCAGTGTCTTGTTTTGTCTAGTGTTGTTGTTTGTTTGTTTTGTCTGTTTATATCCACTTATTGTTTAGATCGCTTTAGATCGTCAGTTGTGAAATAGGCTAGCAGTTCAAAGTTTAGTCAAGGATAGTATGCTGTTAAAATGGCTTCAGACTGACGTGAGGCTGAGTAAGACCCATCTGCTGCCCTCTGCTCTTCAGCCACCACTAAACGGATTAAATCTGCTGCACACAGCTCTCATCTAGCTGTGTGTATGTGTGTTCAATGCAGTGGTGGCATTATGCCTTAAAGAAGGTGTGCAGTCTGCTGTGTTTCCGCTCAGCCAGCTGTTACTGTCCACAGTGTAATGCACCTGCTATTAACAAGGAACATCCTGTATGCCTGTGACAGTGACCGTTGTACATGTGTAAATCTGTTTTAAATCAGTGTTGAGGATTCAGTGTTTTGCTCAGGGCCACATGACCGAGAGGAGACCACTCATGAATTTACCCACCCAGATTTCCTGCAGATAATCCATAAATATTTGACCTTGTGCCATCATGAGGGAAACACCATTTCATTTAAGAGCAATTACATTACCTTGGACAATGCAGTGCAATTTGTTGATGTGTGTCTACTCTACCCTACCCCCTTATAATGGCACCACTATTTTAGTACATCTCTAAAACCTAAAGAAAGTAATAAATAATAAAAACCGTCTAAAAATGTCTTATCCCTCACATTTAAAATGGCTTCTTAAAACTACTTTGTACCTGAAAAAATATTTATTTATTCTTCATTCTATAACTTTTGAAAAATTGCCTCACACCGCTCAGTAAAGTGATAATTAGATTTCCTCGAGTTTAATCAAAAGCTCCTCAAACTGCCTTGACACATACATGTGGCCTCCATTTCTACAGATTTTCTTTATTTTGTTGGGTTTTTGTAAATATACAGATACAAATCGTTTCAAACAATGAAAAATAAAAATATGCACTGAGTAATTATTAGTTTTCAACTATGACATTAAATGCTAAACTTTTATTAGACAATTATTCCGATCTGGATTCATTTCATAGACTAGTTGTAAGATTATTACTTTGCTGAAGCACAAGGCCATGTTTTAAAGGTGTTTTAAAAATAAAGTTAAGAAAGTATGAGTCAAAGAGTATATGGCTTTTTCAAGCTAAGACTAATCTAATGTACTTTTTGTCGGATATCTTTGCAAAGAACGTAAACGTTACAGGCTGTACCTTTCTGAATATCTAAGTTCATTTTATCCATAGCAATGTAAAAGAGCAACATAACATACAAAGAGTTCAGATAAGCTATCCAAATTAAGTTCATACACTAAGTTAGCGGTCAAGGTTACTGAACTGCAGGGACAGATGGCACCCTGAGATTAGACAGCCGGCCTGCTGATGACTTGGATGAAGGTGATTCCCCTGACACTTCACAACAAAAAATAACAGGCTTTACTTGTTATTTTAACTTCAGTTCCCACCAATTAAGCATAATCCAGGTCAAATATATGATTGGTTTCGATACATTTCAGTTGTTCTACATAAGACATAAGAATATATGTGTCAAAGCTGATTTATTTTTATCTGAAGTTTAATAAATGCCTAGAAACTAATTTCATAACCATAACTCAAGTAATCCGGAAGGGGAAGGATAGAATTATAATTTATTACAGTTAGATATTTTGCTGAAAGCATCTTAAGATGTGTGCAAACTTCACAGTGAAGTTTCTTTAGTGTAGATGTTCTAGTTAATTCCCTGTAGAAATCCAGTGCTGTCTCTGTGGGATTGCAGCAGCCTGAGGTCAGATTTAAAAAGGAAGGGGTCAGTTGGCCATGTGTGAGCCAGTTTGGAGTTAGGGCTTAGAGGCAGATCAGTGTTGGAAGATATATAAACCAGCTCAAACAAATAGTCTGTCACACACATAAAGCACTGTTGCTTGCAGGTCGTATCTTACTGTAGGACTGGCAGACTAATTTGCTTCAAAAATCGAGGAGGAAGTGAAGAATCAAAGATCTACACTACATACTCTCTCTGCATCTACTGCACATCTATTTTACTCCTGTTGTAGTGTACTCTGCATCAGTAGCCATGGTCCTGGATGACGAGTGTGACTCTGTCTTTGAGCCCCAAATCACTGTGAGTATCCTATCACAAATAACTTAACAAAATCTTGAGGCTAAATTCCCTGTTACAGCTGTGATTCTTTTCCAAAGTTAAATGACTTGTAACTCGATATCACAGGGTTTGATGCAACTTCGCTACACATACGGCCCTCAGTTGTAACATTATGATCAGTATCTGCTTTAATTTCACATTAAAGCAAAAGCAACAACGCAACATTTACAATTGTCTGTTAAAGAATTCATCTGAGGTGTGTATATTTAGAAACTGCTGTCCCTCAGAAGCTAGTGCATCTCAAAAAAATAGGCAAATGAAACATTTGCAAAACTGTGACTAAAGCACGGTTCACAGCGAACTGATATGTTTGGTTTTGTGCACCTGCACTCAGTTGTCCTCTTTCGATACATAACATGTTTGTGCAACATAAAAGAAATATACAGCACCATCGCGCCAATGAACGCCACTCTAATCTGCTAAAGAAAAAAAAACGACGCTCTAAGTACTCAGTCACACACACAGACAGCAGCATGTATTGATTATCTGAATGTGTGATTGAATTGGTGAGTTTATTTTAGGAGGAGCACGTAGAGACTCATTATGGGAACGTCCACTGCGTCATGACAGGAACTCCAAAGGCAAACCGCCCAGTCATCCTGACATTTCATGACGTTGGACTCAACCGTAAGTGCCAACTCTTAGCCCCACAACAGCACAGTGTATGTTGTGTTAAAATCCTACACACAAATATATACCTGTGTGTGTGTGTGTGTGTGTATATATATATATATATATATATATATATTCAAACAAACAAAATAGAAATACCTGTAGTAAATAGGATAAGTTGTATAAAAATCTTGATATTCAAGTAAAGAAATCACAGTTAAGATTGTTTACATCAGCAAAGTCCAACACTAGATTTCCTATTTGTGTATCTGAAGGAATACAGCTTGTTAGTTATTAAGTTATTATGTATCACCTTGTATTTCTTAGATTGCATGGATGCATCAAAATATCCTTTCTTATATTTTATTTTCCTCTAAACAACTGTTTATTTTAATTTTTAATCGAACCTTGTATATTTTGAATAATGCATGTCACTTTCTAAATACATAGTAATCTGAGTGATATACATTCTCATTTTCTTCTTTTTTCATATTCAGTGAATCATCTTTTATCACTTCACTTCAACAGAATTTATGTAATTTTGTTTTTTTTCTTCTTATAGACAAGTCCTGTTTTGATACACTGTTCAACCACGAGGACATGCAGGAAATCATCAGACATTTACCTTTTTGTCACGTTGAAGCACCAGGACAACACGAGGGAGCCAAAACTCTGCCTACTACGTCAGTACACGGCCTTTATTACTCTGTCTTTTTTCCTACAGCAGTTTGACTCTCACTGTATTTATATTAATATTTCATGCTGTAGTTATAATTTATTATTATTTTTATTTATTATTATTTAATATGAGTTTGATAGTTATAAGTGAGTTGATCCCGCACCTGCTGGTGGTTATGTTGACTTTCGACCCCTCAGATATACCTACCCTTCCATGGACCAGCTGTCTGAAGCACTGCCTGCTGTCCTTAAACACTTTGGGTAAGACATACCTGAAACTCAGTTTTAATCTTATAGTTAAATACTTTTCAGTTGTCCTTTTTAAAGGTTAGGGTCGTTTCAACACGTTTATTCAAACAGCAGTGCCCTAGGGTATATGTCAGTTTTGACCTTTTGACTATGTGGTCTTCAGGCTGCGTACTGTGATTGGACTGGGAGTTGGAGCAGGAGCCTACATCCTGGCCAGATTTGCTGTGAGTTCAAATCTCTTCTCTAAATCCCATTTGAACTTGAGACAGACAGAAAGTTAATTTTTAAAAAAAAGTTTAAATCTTTACTCTTTTCAGCACAGATCTTCATTTGGTTGTACTCAAGCATACGTAAATCAGATTAATGCCAGAGTTAGCGATCAGATCTCCTGATGGGATGACAAAAGCCACTTATATACTTTAATCTTTGTAGTCTCTAACAGCAGCAACATTACAGAAAGACATGGAAGAGACTGATCAAAGTAAAAGAAAAAGAGTAATAAATGAGAGAACTGCTGAAAAACATTGTTAATGAATTGTTGAAGTCACATCGCTAACTGGTCTTTTGTGTGTGTGTGTGTGTGTGTGTGTGTGCTTTTGTAGCTGAATCACCCTGAACTGGTGGACGGATTGGTTTTGATCAACATCAACCCCAGCGCTGATGGACTAATTGATAGTTTTGCAAACAAGGTCAGCAGTGTGCAGTGTGTGTGTTGATCACCCTGTATAGGATCAACTTCTATTTCAAATATTATGTTACTTTCAATCTGTGCAACCGCTTGTAATAATATATATTAAGATAGACATTTTTATTAGATAGATGGATATTGATATAGTATTTATTCCAGTTTTACCACAAGAAGAGTAGTGAGAGTGATTGTTTTTGTGATTGATTTTCCATTTGACGATTATTTTTAACAAGCCTAACATAAATATATTATTGGCTATTATCTGAATGCAGCTAAATGCAACTGTGTGTGTTATAGATCACTGAATGGACCCATACTCTCCCGGACACTGTCATCACACACTTGTTTGGAAAGGTAATCTACTCTACTTGAGTTACCATGACAACAAAAGTGGAAACATGCTTTTAAAAAACACATTGTCTTACACATTGGATACAGAATAACACTGTTGTACTTTCAAACTGATTTTTCAGGACGAGATCCAGAACAACCATGACCTCATAGCTACATACCGTCACCACATCACAACAACGATGAACCAGTCCAACGTGAATCAGTTCTTCCGCTCCTACAACAACCGCAACATTCTGGAGGTGGAAAGGCCGGTTCCTGGAGGACACATCAATGCCAGGACCCTCAAGTTAGTACAACCATTGACCTTTAAAGAGGATAAATCGGCAGGGTGTTAAAAATAAATTGTCCTTGTTCATGGTAGAAATTGTATTGTTTTGCTACATTTGAAGTGTTATAAGAATAAAAGCTAGTTAAATATATGTGGTCGGTTTGTGATTAAGACAGCTGAACTTACCCTACACTAAGAGGTGGCTACTCACTCTGGTTGTGTTCATGACCAATATAAATATCATTACTGCAGCAGGCTCTGTCAATCCTCACTATTCTTCTCAATATTTCTGCCTGTCTGTTGGTTTACAGGTGCTCCACTCTGCTGGTTGTAGGAGATAATTCTCCAGCTGTGGAGGCTGTGGTCGAATGCAACTCTAAACTCAACCCCACAAAGACCACACTGCTCAAGGTAACCAAACAATCAATTAATTCAAAAATTAAACAACAACCCCCCCCCCCAACAATTTCCATATAATAATTGATATCATTCTAATGTGATGTGTATTTAGAGAACGTGTCTGTGAGACAAGCTTGGACAACATATAGTCAAGGCTGCAAACCTGTGAAGAACGAAGAGTGATGTGATCAAATATCAACTCCGTAAAACAGCTTTACCTTGTAATTAGTCCATTAACCTGACACCAGGTAAAGGTTTTACCGTAGATTGAAGTCTACACCTCACCTTTGTACTTTGCTCTTCTTCTAGATGGCGGACTGTGGAGGACTTCCTCATGTAGATCAGGTAGGGTGTTGTGTTTTATCAACTACTCGTGTAGAATCTGCACTCCTGATTGGTTGGAAATGTATTAACTTCTTTTTATCTCTTTCTCCACAGCCAGCCAAAGTGATTGAAGCCCTTAAATATTTCATCCAGGGCATGGGATACTGTAAGTCTACTACTTAACCCTAAACTATTTTATTCTTAAATTGGATCATCTCAGAGATCAGCACTGAAAGTATTTCCCTTAAATGTCTCTGCAGGTGCCGCTCTTTGTTCAGTTTTGGCGGCTCCTCATGATAGCTACTCAAATCTTCCTCTTTTTATGTGAATTTACTGTAGATTGAATCAATCTTGTACTATATCATCTGGCAAAACATTAATTTATATATGTGAAATTAAATTTGTATTAATATGAAACAGTGAAATCCAGAATAAACTGTAACGAACAATGAAGGCTGAGGGACAATAGCACAAACCTATCTCTCCTCTTCCTCCAGTGTCCAGTTCCAGCATGACCAGACTGCGGTCACGGACAACCTCCAGCTCCAGCATCACATCCTTCGATGGCTCCCGGAACCGCGCACACACTGACTTGCAGCGTGGCCGAACACACTCGCATGGCACAGAGGAGAAGCGTGGCCGCTCGCACACTGATGTCACCATGGATAGTATTTCCAACAGCAATGTGGAGCAGACCATCTCAAAGCCCACTCAAGTGGCATGCTAGAGTGCACTCTGCCCTAAATCCTGTGCACTTAAATCAAATCATACCTCATTATATCCACCCAGACACAGTAGCTTCCCTCCTCCATAACTTCATCTTTCCATCTCCACCATTCATCAGTCTGTTATGCCCTTTCATTTGCACTATCTCTAGCTGAAATAGGTCATACCTCCATGTGACTTTGCGCCATCCTTCTGTATCCTCTCTAATGCTCCTTATTCCTTTCAATTCTTCCTCCATCCAACCGTTTCCTCATCTGTCTGTATCCTGTCCTGAACTATACTGTATGCGTCTACCTCTGTATCCTTCTTTTCCCCCCTTTGACGTTGATCTTCTTTGATATTTGTCTTGACATACATTACATGAAGAAGTCATGGAAGCTGAAATGTATTCCTTGAAGAGTTAAGAAGAAGCTATCATGTGTTTTTGTAAAACTCAGGGTGTATTAATGTATAAATGTATAATGTATTGACGTATAATTAAGATATAAAGATACAGTATTTACCTTGTGCAAAAACTGGGTGTTCATAACTATAGGAATGTGTATTGATCATATGCAGCTGCGACAGCTGCGTGTTATTAAGTGCAGGAGTTTGTTATGGACATACATTTTAGATCACAAAATGTCTTAAACTTGCTTTGGGAATTTTGTGTAAAATAGTCAATATTATTACTGTAAAGACATGTTACATTCCATCATTAAAACCGATGACTTCATGTAAGTATTACGTGTGCTATCAGTGATTAAATATTTTATACCAGTTGAACTTCAAGTACAAGGCAGTCTGTTGAAGACAGACTGCCTTGTACTTCCAAATGCTCAACATGTTACATTAAAGAAAAATACACAGATTCTACAAATCAAATGCAACTACATATGTAAAAACAAAAGTTGTACGTGGCTGTTTGTGGCTTAGATTCTGATAAATTGCCCCAAGTGAAGTGTCACTTGAGTCAGCCTCGGTTGGGGCTGAAGACTACAAGTTTGAAAATTAAATTAAAATGTTTGGAGCGTGGAGTTAAAAAGAAGTGAGTTTACAAGACCTCTGTAGCACACTCCTCATCTTTACTCAGCATAACACACCGGAATCTCTGATCTCTGTCAGCAGTTGCATTGTGGGTAATATAGGTGCCAGGTTTTGACAAGAAAGAAGAATGTGTGCAATAAAAAAAGTCAATATCTCTTTAGCATCGATTTTGATCCCTATTTTCTTTTTAAATAAAACTGCCCATCGTGAAGCCAACCAATTATATGTGTAATGGTAAAACGGTGGAGTGCTCTTTTAAGTGAAAAAGATTACATTTGAGATTAAAGTTGGGGAGATATAGGCATTATTTCAGATAGTATTTCTATCAGGAGCAGCAACCCAAACACAAGTAAATGTACCAGAAACTTTTAGTACTATGTTGAAAAGAAAAGGGTAGTCTACTAATGTTGTCACATCAGTCTTTATATGTGTCATGTCAAAGATTAATGTTGTCCATCAACATTGTTTTTGTCTCTTTTCTGTGATTTAATTCACCACTTACACACACCAATTACTGCTGCTGTGATAAGAAAACCAGCTCAGTCGTGATGGTGAAGGCTTTTCTACAGTTTCTTTGACATCACAAATGATGATATGTGCATTTTCTAAATCACATTAGATTGTATAAATCCTAAATAAATTAATGTTCATTAAGTCATTTTGCAAAGAGAGTGTAATTTATAAACATTCTCTGATGACATTATAGGCTGACCATAGTGTACCTCTCCAAACTGTCCACTAGATGGAGCGCTATAACCTCTTTAAGTGGTCAAATGATGTAGCCACAACATTCAAGCCATACTATACTCTTCTATGTACAGATTGCTTTGACAACTTAATTCAAATCACACAGAAATTAAATTTATGCCCAGCTTGGTTTTTAATATTCCTCATCTAGCACTTTTTAATATATTTTATGGTGTTATATTTGTCCTTGTCCCCAGAGGGCTGGATTAAAGCGCATTGTGTAATAGTTTGTTTCAAATCCTTGTTTATCTAATCCTTGCTCTTGGTCCCTGATATACACATCCACCTACCATGAGAGATTCATTAATTTGGTTTCGGTTTTGTTTACTAATTCTGATCCTGTTTAAGCTATTTAAGTACTTTTCTTTGTTTAAAACACATCTTATTCTGTGCCAAGCATGTGACAATAACACACACACACGCACTACTATATATATATATATATATATATATATAAAACGAAACAAATAATTTGCAAACAGGAATCATTCCAATTGATTTCCGTCCTATAAACATGCTTCCTCTTTTTTAAACGTCTTATTTCCCCCTGCAAAACAACTTAATTGACCACAACACCAACCTCTCTACCTGCAGTGTACAGGGGGCTTTTACTGCAATTGGCTAAAGGTTGATTTACCCTTTCCTTTCTCTCACATACTGTTTAATTACATAGGACAGATTAATTTTACGCTAAACATAATAGGTTTTACCTAAGAGCTGCCAAGCTGTGTGACTGCCAAATGTGTAAATGTGGGGTGTACTGGTGGCCCAGCGAATGTAACTATGACGTCATGAGTTTTAATCCACCTAAGTGTGACTCTCTGTCGCGCCACGATTTTCATCACTCTTCTGTTGGGATAAAAATAATCTTTGAATTTAGTGTGTGCCTGCATTTGTGTGTGTATGGATATTAGCTGCGTGCAATGAATGTACTGTATGTGTAGGTGGGACTGAGTGTAGGCTCGTCAGTAAATGGATTGTTTTGGGCTGTGACTGCGAGACAGTGGAGACACACAGATCCAAGACAGCATAATGGCAGCCAGCATCAAAGTCACAATAATTTTGTTTGTTTGTGTGTGTGAGTGTGTGTTCGGGGTGCATCTTTATTTCAAAGCTTCTTTTGTTTGGCTTACATTATGATGCCATGATGAATAATGTATGACAGAAACCTCTGAAGATTTAATTTAAACATGAGACATCAGCTCCAGCACGACTGTGGGTTCTAACATGTATGTTCGGTTTCCTTTTATTTCACTAAGCTTTGGTGCATTTGGGTTGCTTCACAAAAACACTAAATCTTGCACATTTCCATACACGTTGGTAGACGTTTGTGACTCATCCTAGAGTAGATCTGACAGCTGATTACTGGCCCAGAGTTGGGCTAACAAAGTGTAGAGCGATTCAGTTTCAGCTTCACTCAGTAACCTATTACACAGAGAGATACTGTCTCGCATAGTGGGCGGGGGGGGGGGGGGGGGGGGGGGGGGGGGGGGGGGGGGGGGGGGGGGGGGG